>OY293305.1:76804658-76870526 GCA_958502075.1 Orchestes rusci | reverse complement strand
TTACGGATTTTAAGAGCCTCTCATGTTCCTCAACCGACGATGTATCGCACTCATTAAAAAAGAGGTGTGCGTTTTTGATCCTATTAAAAATGTATCTTTTGTCTCTCTCTAACACATGAGTTCTCATGGAAAAATCCATCAACATAATTTTTTTGAATAATTGCGATACATTGTTGGCTTAGGAACATAAGTGGCCCTCAAAATCCGTTATTAAAAATCCAGGACCGTATTTAAAAAAACAAAGTTGATGATGGCTGCTCATAGACGAAACGTCGGTTCTTCAATTTAATAACGCTATCTTGTAAAGGGCAAAAAGTGGCAATCAAGAAGTTCCATTTATTTCAAAATATCTCTTCAAATGTGGTCAGAAAAAAATGAAAACAATTTTGAAAAATTTCGGATTTTTTCGGATAATTTCAGACTTAGTCGGAATTTCTTGGCTTTCAAAACGGCATTTTGTTAAGCATCAAAATACGCAGCTTTGCCTCCATTTAACCGAACTTGTATCTCTCACGGTTTTCAAGATCCCCATGATAGACATTCTTATCTTGGACACACTGTATATCTCAAAACTGAGTAGAATAAATGAGTTCGACTGAATAACAAAAAAGTTTATGAATAACTTGTACTTTTGCATGCGCGTAATTTCAAAGTTCCTGCAATCGATTAATATTTTCGATGCGTCGCGACGCTTTACTCTTGGTAGGCGTCGAATTTTTTTAACTGTGAAAAATAAGTACTCGACCCCATACATTGACTACTTTTTACAGAAATCAAATATTCCTATTCGTTTCCGAGATATTGACGTGGGGAGTTTTAAGTGAAAAACCCTGTATATATATATGTATATGTATATATACTTACGTACTTTAATGAAAATTTGCTGGAAATAATATACAGGGCAATTCATGAGCCCATGTTAAATGTTTGTCACACCCGTTTCTGTTGACGAAATTCGATTTTCAAAACTCAGATTTGAGCAAAAATTCTCCTCAGTCACCCTGTATATTTGTGTTTTTACCAAAAATTTGCTGGAATCAATATACAGGGTGAGTTATGAGTCCATGTTGAATGTTTGTAATTTTTAAAAAATTGTCACGACCGTTTTTGTTGACGGAATTTAAATTTCCAAAAATTAAATTGTAGATAAAAATTGTCCTCAATCACCCTGTATAATTGTAGTTTCATGGACATTCACTGAAAATGATACACAGGGCGATATATGGGTCCATATTGAATGTAAGTTTTAAAAAATTATCACGCCGATTTTTGTCATCAAAATTTGCTGGATATACAAGGTGATTTTTGAGTCTATGTTAAATGTTTATTATTCTCAAAAAATTATCACGCTGGTTTTTGTTGACAGAATCTCAATTTTTAAAAAAGAGTGAGGACACCGTCTATTTGTACTTTTATGAAAATTCCCTGGGAATAATATACAGGGCGATTCATGAGTCAATGTTAAATGTTTGTAGTTTTAAAAAATTATCACGTCACGAAATTCACTTCTCAAAAATCCAATTTGAGCAAAAACCTTCATCAATCACCCTCTATATTGAGTCCATGAACAATGTTTGTGATTTTTAGGAAAATGTCACGCCCGTTTTTGTTGAGGAAATTTGAATTTTCAAAAACAAAATTGTAAAAAAAACCTTACACAATCACTCTGTATATTCGCAATTTGGTTCAAGTTTGCTAAAAATAATTCACAGGGTAATTTATAGGTCTATGTTAAATGTTTGTAATTATCAAGAAATTGTCACGCCTTTTATTGTGAACGGAATTTCAATTTTCTAAAATCATTGTAGGAAAGACCTTGCTAAATCACCCTGTGTATCTGCACTTTCATGGAAATTTGCTGGAAATAATATACAAGGTGATCCATGCGTCCATGTTAAATGTTTATAATTTTCAAAAAACTGTCACACTTTCTAGAATTAAAAATTTACCTTGTTGTCTCCCACCATTGGGTACTCTGCTGTGTAGACGTTGAAGGCTTTGCTTCCCACCAAGGAGTTGTACTCTGTGGCCTCTTGCTAGTCTTACTAGTACTCCACCAAGTAGAGCTAGAACTAGACGCAGGAGTCCACCAAGGAGTCGAACTGGTACTCGTTGTATGCTCATCAGGATCATGCGGATGGTGATGCTCAGTACTGGCAGATCCGCTGTCAATTCCTGTAGTTGTTTCCGGAGGTGCCGGTGTGGACGGTGAAGGAGGCTTTGTACAATCTCCCTTGGACGGGGTTGAGGTAATACGACCCAATGCTTTGTTGAGACTGTGCAAAAGAGGAAAACTTCCATCGCAACATCTGTTACTGAAGTCGTCCAAGTCGATGGTCCAGGCAGTAGCACCACCAAAGCCGCTGGTTCTGATGTAGTTGGCTTTTTCCCTGATGGAATCAATATCTTCATATCCAACCCACTGGTCTTTTTGGTAAGCGTATGGCCCTGATCCTAAACTACCTCTGTTACTAGTCCATCGTTGATTTTTAACGCGGTTGCAAATTTCGTAATAGCCCAACATGCCAGGTTGTCTGGTATACTCTCCTGGTGTACCAGGACCTATAGATGTAACACCCTCATCAAAAGAGGTGGTTTTGGGTAAGCTAAAACTCTGCCCGTAGAAGGGAATTCCAACTAATAGCTTTTCTCTGGGTGCCCCTTTGGATACCAAGTACTCCATGGTGTAGTTCTGCAATTTTTAACGATAATGGGAATATGAATCAGTGATAATAACTAACGGTATTGTACTGTGGATACTTGTCCGAAGGCTGATGGTACAATGGGCTTACATGACCCGTCTTCCCTTCCCAGGCCCCATGGTAGTCATACGTCATGACCGACATAAACTCCAAGGCATTGCCCAGAGTTGGTAAATCATAGGCCACATCAATGACTTCTTTATATCCGGAAATTGCAGCTGCCAGGATGAGTGGTGGAGATTGTTTGTCGAATTCTTTTTGCAGTTCCTTTTACAAAAAATCATAAAGGTAATCAATGTAATATTATAATTAGTTACCATGATCAGCTTGCTGAAGTTGGGTTTGTCACTGGCAGGGCCCTTTTTGCAGTTGCTCTGCCAACAAATGGGGTAGTTCCAATCAAAGTGTAAGCCACCAAAGCCATGGCGTCTGAGGAAGCTCACAGTGCTGACCACGAAACGTCGTCTGGCAGATCCGTCACTGACAAGACGGGAATATTTGTCGCCAGCTGAGTCAGTCCATCCTCCCAAGGACAGTAATACTTTGGTATCCTTCAGAGCAGTGATACGTTCGTACAGATCTGCAATATTTATAAATAGAATACTAGCCAACTTTGGATGATGGTATACTATTGTCAATATCAGCCCATGGGTCAAACTCCTTCAAAATAAGAGTTTCTGGATCCAAACTCGAAAAGGCATACACAACATGGGTGCACAGGCGTTGGTCAATGTGTTCTGGCACAAATTTGCCTTCAGCTTTGCGATAAAACGCCCAGTTTGTAACATAGCAAACCACCTTGGGTTCGTCATTAATCAGTTCTCTATTGGACTTCTTCAACGTATGGTGGATATAAACAGCAGAGCCGGGCTGGCACTTTTTGGCATCAAACTTGACACATTTGCCAGTGGTAGAGTCAAACATACGGTTTTGGCCACAAGAGAGGTGGTAGCTCAGTCCGTTTTTGCAGATGTAGTAGCCAGCGCAGTTTTTCGGATCGCTGTAGTAACCTTCTGATTGGCAAGTTCCAAATGGCTTTGTTGGGCTGTTGCCATCGGCAAGGAGTTCTGGAGGTTCTTGATTGGATCTTAAGTTATTGTTCATTGTAGTCAACAAAGGCCATTTGCTGCCGCAGAGGCCTTTGAAGTCGTCTAGGTCAGCTGCCCAGGCGAATGCCCCTCCTAGGTTGTTTTTCTTCACGTATTCAGTTTTTCTCTTTATGCTTTCTTCATCTTCGTAGCCAACCCACTGGTCTCCATTGACGATATATGGGGATCCATCAGCATCTTGACTTCTAAACCATCCCTCATTGACCACCATATCGCAGATTTCGAAGTAGGCCAAGAATCCTGGTGTTTGTGTGTAGAACCCTTCACGTCCTGGACCCTGAAATACCAGTGTAAATAATATATCATGATATCATAACATAACCTCGCATTTTTGTCCTAAGCATTTTCTAAGGTAGGGTCAGATCGAACTTGAGTATGACTCAGATGAAACATACGCGGTTGTCATCTTATTGTGGGTGTTTCGGATGACAAACCATTGTCAATCTCAGACTTGAGTCGTGCTCAGCCAAGCAAGATTCAATTCTCGAGTTTTCGTCTGTACTCTAATACCCTGACCATAAAAAAAATAACATAATCACGTTAATAAAATATGATTTTTGTCCCAAGTATTGTTCAAGGTAGGATCAGACCGAACCAAGGTAGGATCAGACCGATACCTACACGCAATTTCTGATTTTAAGTTTTAAAATTCCCTCATATTTTGACAATGAATCCAGCCAGTTTCTCTGAAAATTCCAACTTTGTGACGAGGAGTTTGAGAGTTGTTGACTCATTAATAAAGTGGGGTTATAGTGCTGTAATTTATACAATTGTTGATAACTCCGTGGTTTGTTGAGTGACAACTTTCAAACTTCCCTTAATTGTTAACAATAGCTTCAAGTTTTTTCTGTGAAGATTTCAACTTTGTGACTTGAGAAGTCAAGGAAATATTGACGTCATCAATTTCTTAAATTGCTTCTAGCTCAGTTATTGTTGATATAATCAAAAATTTTCCCGTCACAGAAATGTCTTGGAATATGACAATCTACTCATAGCTCATCAAAAAAGAAGGAGTTTCCAGGATACTCCCTATTTTGGCATTGAAATGTCACTTTGACAGTTTCGAAAAGTTCACCATTCGAAAGAGCATCCCCAAAAACCCCTTCTTACCAAAATTCACTGTCAAAATCTCAACCGTTCATGAAATATCGAATTTTGATGAGGGAAAATATGCCACGTCATCAATTTCTTAAATTGCTTCTAGCGCTTTAAGTTCCGAAGTTTTCAAAATTTTTCCAAGAACAAAAATGTCTTGAATTATAACAATCTATCCACACGCACATCGATCAAAAAATAATTTTCGAAAATTGTGTTTTTTGGCCTTGAAAAGTCAGTTTGAGAGTTCCAAAAATGTCTCCAATCGAAAGAGCATCCCCAGAAACCCTTCCCTACCAAAATTCACTGTCAAAATCTCAACCGTTCATGAAATATTGAATTTTAATTTGGGAAAATATGCCACGTCATCAATTCCTTCTAGTTTCTAGCGCTAGAACAAAAATATCTTGAAATATGACAATTTATTCAAAGCACATCGAAAAACAAGAAACTTGCAAGATATTCTGTATTATGGCCTTGAAATGTCACTTGAACAGTTTCGGAAATATCACCAATCGAAAGAGCATCCCTAAAAACCCCTTTCCCCCAGATTTCATTTTAAAATGTCAAACAGTTCATGAAATATTGAATTTTGATTTTGGAAAATATCTCACGTCATCAATTCCTGAAATTGCTTCTTTTATGAGTACATTTTTTTAAATTGAAAAAAAAACACAGGTTTCAAGTTTTCATGTTTGTCAAAGATATCGCCATCTATAAACTGCGAATTGATTGGACATTTGTCATTAACGTCAGGATTCGGGCTATAATAATCCGTTTGTGTAATTTGTAACGAACCGACGTTGATGTATAAGTTATTATTAATCACCTACTTTTGATGTCTACTTTACTTAAATTTTTTAAACGATATGCGCATTGTTGTTATGGTAGTATCACTAGCGAAGAACGAATATCAATTTGCAATCTGGCAACGTTGAAATCTGTCATTAATGTCAGGATTTGAGCTTCATTAATCAGTTCGTGTAATGATCTGACGTTATTTTGATTATTTTTCATTCAATTATTTTCGTTTTGATGTTTTTCTCTATTAAGTTTTCGGAGCAGATAAATGCGAAGTGTAATAATTGATTCCATGGACATGCGCAGTAATGTTATAGCAGTGCCACAAGCGCGGAACGAAATAACGTTGATGTCAGGATCAAAGCTAAAATAATCCGTTCATTTGAATTGTAACGAGCCAGCGTTTGTCCATTTTTTGTTTTTCTTTTTACGTTCATTTTTGATGCAGATTAATGTCTGAGCTGGGTACATTCAATTCCACATCGGAGCAGAAGTGACAGATTTCCGCTTGCCAAATGAGAATCCTATTATATCATCTACATTGAATTTGGCATTAGGGTGATTCCCGTTTGGCAAGTGGAAATCTGTCACTTCCACTTCGAAGTGAAATTGAATAAAGACGGAGTTATTCGAGGTTATTTTGAATTATTCGAGCACGTTTGACTTTATTTGTTCATACGCAAAGAAAGAATATCAATTTGCAAACTGGCAACGTTGAACTCTGTTGACGCGGGACATCTGTCATTACTGTCAGTAAGGATCCAAGCTATATTAATCTGTTCATGTAATTTGTAATGAACTGACGTTAATTTTTTTTATGAAACTAAGCAGAAATTTCAATCAAGAAGAGAATATGAATACTTTTCCATCGTCAATCGTGAATAAAACGGCCTCTAAATGATAGGGGACGCTCAATTCCCTGTCATGTTTGACGGAAATGTCAATCAAAGGAGGCAAAAGGAGTATGTTTCTCCATTGTTAGGCGGTTTTAAAAGAGCCCCTGAATTGGAGGGGGCTATTATTCACCGACAAACAAACCTTTTTATTATTAATTCAACAAAAAAAAAGAAGCAAATCTATTAACACAACCTCAAATAAACCGCGATAAAAAAAAACACTCAAACAAAATCAAATCAAAATAATGTCGAACAAACCTTTAAAATAAGTTGGAATGAGGATGAACAAATAAATTAATGTATGTAGATGAACACAAAAAATGGGTGATAAAACTTGAATAAAATAAAATTATATTGAATGAAACAAACCTAAATGAACGCAAATAAACCGAAATAGAAAATAAGTATACTAAGAAAATATCCAGATAACATAAAATTAAACGAAACAATCCCAAATAAAGTTTAATAAATCAAAGTTAACTCAAACTAACTCTTAAAAAAAATCGCAATTGATGAAACAACCGGAATAAAGTCGAATGCATCTGAATAGACTACAAAAAACGGAATAAAAATGAACACAAAAATCAAATTAATTCATCGTACAAAGAATAAACATAACTGACACGTCTAAAAATTGACTTTAAACAAAAAAACAATTCCTGAGATTATAAGGTTGAAGGAAAATTTATTAGGAATGCAGGAAGCAGAAAATTGATATTAATAAACAATATGAAAGTGAATCTGGGGGAAAAAAATATTTGGAAAATCAGTGTTGGTTGAAAAAATTAAGAGAAAATCATCAGGAACGTCTAAAAATTTCAAAAAACCTGACAAACAGAACAGAGTTAATTATTAAAAAAAAAACATATGAAAAACTTCTATTCAAATGATGAAAATAATCGCAATAAACAAAATAAAAATTAATTTGAAGAAATCAAAAAATCAATATTGACTGTAATACTGTAGAAAAGAATTTAAAAGGAAAAATAAAACAAACTAAAGATGTTTGGATACATCCTCGTGAACGTATTAATCTTTGTGAATTTATTATTGACTGAAAATTTGTTAAAAACCGTTTTCAAAAACCAAAATTAGTATTATCTATGAAATGGTTCTCAAGAAGGCAACAAAATTGAAAAAGGGATAATGACTAGAAAATGAAGAAAAATAAAAAAACTTGATAAACAAAATGAAGGTGAATTTAAAGACATGATAAAAATCAGAATTGAATGTAAAATTATAGAAAAAAATCTTAAAAAGAAATAAAATCCTTTAAAGTTCATGAAATATCAAGCTTTGATTATGGAAAATATGCCACGTCAACAATTTCTTGAATTGTTCTCAGACTTGAGTCGTGCTCAAGTTTATTTCAAGGTAGGACTTGAGTAGGCCTCAGATAAAACATACGCAGTTGTCATATATATATTGAGTCAAGATTTGTCTATGGTAGGCATTTTGTTTATTATTTACCTTTATGGGTGCTCCAACTTCGGTGTTATTGATAAACTGCAACGTGAAAGATCTACCAAAGAACGGCAACCCCATGATGATCTTTTTCCTGGAAAGTCCACTTTTGATCCAATACTCAATGGCATAGTCCTGAAATAAGTTTATGAAATAAATCTGCCACGTCAGCAACTCAACTAACCGTATTCAACATAACGCTCAATCCCTCATCAGAAGGCCGGACATTCAAGTTGGCATGATGATCAGCCAACGGCTTCCTCTCCCTGTGATAGTCGTAAGTTTGAACATTGACAAAGTCAACGATATCATTCAACTTTCCAGGAAAATAACCATCCTGGATTCGGAACCTGGAAGAGGGCGCTGCCAGAGCTACAATTAAGCCTGAAGCCTTGAAAACTTCAGACAACTCCTCGAGGAACTGTTGGAAGTTGAGTTTGTCGGAGTTACTTCCGGGGTATTCCCAGTGAATTTCTATACCATCAAACCCATAAAGCTTTATCAGGTTGAAGGCGGATTCAATGAAATCCTTGCGCCTTTTAGCTGTGGATACCATCTCGGGAAATCTGGGATTTGATACATCTCTTGGACCTCCCACTGATAAGAGAACCTTGAGATTGGGGTTGATCCTTTTCAAGGCTATAACCGATTTGTAGCCGCCCTGGACGATGTCGTACTCTTCATCATTAGCAACAATGTTGTAAGTTTCTGGGTCCACAGAAGCAAACGCGTAGATCACATGAGTGCACAGGAATGGGTTCAAATCGTCAGCAGTGAAGGTGAGGGGTTGCTTTCTATAGGCGGCTACTGCTTCAATGTAGCAGACTATTTTCTTGTCGTCCTCCCTTTGAAATGTTTCTCTCAAGCTTCTGCCTCTTTGAACAGCAAAAGGAGTAATCATCAGCTTCTGGTAGTCATTTATAGGGACAAAGCTATTGACGATGGTTCTAAATTGATGCGCTGGTGTGTAGAGGTAAGGGCTTGTGTCTAGAGGGTGATATATTATAGGCTGGAGAAAATTCTGTTGTTGTGGTTGAGGCTCCTGCGTCAGTCTGGATAATGGGAGAAGCCTTTTTTCCACTGCATCACGTAGAGGTAGATGTTGACTTTCTTCATGACTGTAAAAAAACCCATTCAAGTTTCCCAAAACTGAACAAATCAACTTACTCAGGTCTACTTTCAACAGCACTCCTCAAAGGCAGACTCTTATCTCCGAACTGTTCCATACTCATATACGAAGCCTTCATAAGTGAATCCTGATCAATTTCAGGAACATGTTCAACAGATGTTCTCAGGAAAGAGGGTGCATCCTGTGCCCTTTTGACCCTAACCGGGTCTTGATGGGTTGCTGATATAAAGCACAAAAGGAAAAGACACACCTGTGAAGACACATTTGATGATTTGCACTTTGTGTAAATTTAAACTCACTTTGTGGGCCTCCATCTTCAATTTATTGATCCATGTATTTTGCAAAATTCAATATCGACGACACTCTGGAAACAACAAATTTAATGTCACTAAGAGCGAAAAATTCGTACGTTGTTAAACTTGGACGTGAGTAACACTGACCAACATTTTTCGAAGACCACGGTCGGTTATCTGTGTTGAATTTTAATTTGGGTGTGCACTTGTTAACGCGATCTTCATTGTTAATTTTATTGTTAAAGATAAGAGAATATACAGAGTGTGTATACCCCAATAAATCCAGATTTTGTTTGTTCTATGACGTTTCGACCATTAAGCTGGTTTGGAACTCTCTCTGGAGCTCAAAGATGGAACCTTATTTTTGAGACGCTACATTTGTCCTCACCAGCTTGTTCAAGATCTTGAATTTATTTAATCGCAACAAAAGCTGTTTTCTTCTTATGTTTCTTTTTCTAAGATTTGGTTAGTTCTTGCTTTACTAGTTCTTCACCATGAATATTAGCTTCTTCAACTGTCTTAATTCCTTCAACAGTTACAGTTTGTGGGCCAAAGCTTAGGACTTCATCAGTTTCTTTGCTACCAACCACACTTACTCATCGGAGAGTTCTATTTTTTTGACAATACTTCCGTCCACAGTAGTTGAGACAGTTGAACTTTTTTAATAATTATTCATTGTTTCTGCTGCGTCTACAACTATAGTGCTTGGGCTTGCTCTTCACCAATGTTTATTGAACTTTCTCCAACTATAGCTTCCTTATTGAGTTTTCACTCTACTTCACAACTTTTTCATTAGATTGGTTTTGACTGATTTTCCTCATATTTTTTTTCTTATTTTACTTATTTTTCACTACTTTTAACCCACTGCATGAGGAATTATTCACACTTTTTACGTTTCTTTTTTATTTCGCATTTTTTCAAGTATTTCACACCATTTTTAACTTAATGAAGAATTATTTCCACTATTGTATAATGTTTTTTTTTACTTTTCCTGTATATTTTTTCTGTGAGGAACTTTTTCATTTTTTTAAGCCATTTTATCTAATTTTTTTGTCGCTTATCAGAAAATCTAGGAATGATGATCGTTAATGTCCTAGATGATTTTAGATTTGTGATATGTTACTATTTTTCTCATTTAAATAATGAATTTACACTTTTATTATTTATACCCCATATTGTACTAAATCCACTTTTTAAATATTGTATATTATTTTAATTACATGAGCAGTTTTTTGTATAACATTTTTGGTTCAATATACAAAATAATGATAATAGTGCTTTATGGTGAGTCATCTTCAAAAATCAAGGAGAGATAATGTGTTTCCGTTGATGGTTTTCTATACTTTATCAAAAAACATATAATGAGTACGGAGCCCAACCAAAAGAATACGGTCTGTTATCAATCTAATTTTGTCAA
The DNA here is from genome assembly GCA_958502075.1 of Orchestes rusci. Lineage (NCBI taxonomy): Eukaryota > Metazoa > Arthropoda > Insecta > Coleoptera > Curculionidae > Orchestes > Orchestes rusci. The sequence goes on along the minus strand of OY293305.1, from coordinate 76,859,620 downwards.
TGTTTTCTATATTTTATCGACTTTGTCAAAAAACTCAAAAAGTTTGGAGCACAACCAAAAGAATACGGTCTACTGTCTTATGCCTGATTTACATTCAATTTCATTTCGAAGTTGAACTGTCAAATTTCTGCTTGGCACACGGGAATCATTTGGTACCATCCACATGGAAGTTGACGAAAGCGTGACTTTGAGCACAAGTTCAATGTAGATGATAGCATATGATTTCCGTTTGCCGAGCAGAAATTTGACAGTTCCAATTCGAAAACAAATTGAATGTAAACCTTTCATTGTGATTTATGTATTCCATCGATTTGCTTAAACAGTCAATGCGATTAAGTCGATTGGTTAAAACATCTATGGTCAAGAACATAAAAAGTACGGAGCACAACCAAAAGAATACGGTCTGTTGTAAATGTAATTTTGTCGATGGTTTTCTATATTTTAACGACTATGTTAGAAAAAGTTGAAAAGTTTGGACCACAACCAAAAGAATACGGTCTATTGTCTTATGCCTGGTTTACATTCAATTTCATTTCAAAGTTGAACTGTCAAATCTCTGCTTGGCACACGGGAATCATACGGTACCATCCACGTTGAAGTTGGCGAAAGCGTGACTTTGAGCACAAGTTCAATGTAGATTATAGCATATGATTCCCGTTTGCCAAGCAGAAAGTTTACAGTTCCAATCCGAAAATAAATTGAATGGTAATCTTACATTAGCGTTTATGTATTCTATCGATTTGCTTAAAATGAATGTGGAGCTTGGAGTGAAACCAAAAGAATACGGTCTGCTTCAATGCGATTAAGTCGATTGGTTAAAACATCTATGGTCAAAAACATAAAAAGTACGGAGCACAACCAAAAGAATACGGTCTACTGTCTTATGCCTGGTTTACATTCAATTTCATTTCAAAGTTGAACTGTCAAATCTCTGCTTGGCACACGGGAATCATACGGTACCATCCACGTTGAAGTTGGCGAAAGCGTGACTTTGAGCACAAGTTCAATGTAGATTATAGCATATGATTCCCGTTTGCCAAGCAGAAAGTTCACAGTTCCAATCCGAAAATAATTTGAATGCAAATCTTCCATTAGCATTTATGTATTCTATCGATTTGCTTAAAATGAATGTGGAGCTTGGAGTGAAACCAAAAGAATACGGTCTGCTGTCAATGCGATTAAGTCGATTGGTCAAAACATGTTGTTCAAGAACATAAAAAGTACGAAGCACAACCAAAAGAATACGGTCTGTTATCAATCTAATTTTGTCAATGTTTTCTATATTTTATCGACTTTGTCAAAAAACTCAAAAAGTTTGGAGCACAACCAAAAGAATACGGTCTACTGTCTTATGCCTGGTTAACATTCAATTTCATTTCGAAGTTGAACTGTCAAATCTCTGCTTGGCACACGGGAATCATACGGTACCATCCACGTTGAAGTTGGCGAAAGCGTGACTTTGAGCACAAGTTCAATGTAGATTATAGCATATGATTCCCGTTTGCCAAGCAGAAAGTTCACAGTTCCAATCCGAAAATAAATTGAATTGTAATCTTACATTAACGTTTATGTATTCTATCGATTTGTTTAAAATGAATGTGGAACTTGGAGTGAAACCAAAAGAATACGGTCTGCTTCAATGCGATCAAGTCGATTGGTTAAAACATCTATGGTCAAAAACATAAAAAGTACGGAGCACAACCAAAAGAATACGGTCTGTTGTAAATGTAATTTTGTCGATGGTTTTCTATATTTTAACGACTATGTTAGAAAAAGTTGAAAAGTTTGGACCACAACCAAAAGAATACGGTCTACTGTCTTATGCCTGGTTTACATTCAATTTCATTTCAAAGTTGAACTGTCAAATCTCTGCTTGGCACACGGGAATCATACGGTACCATCCACGTTGAAGTTGGCGAAAGCGTGACTTTGAGCACAAGTTCAATGTAGATTATAGCATATGATTCCCGTTTGCCAAGCAGAAAGTTTACAGTTCCAATCCGAAAATAAATTGAATGGTAATCTTACATTAGCGTTTATGTATTCTATCGATTTGCTTAAAATGAATGTGGAGCTTGGAGTGAAACCAAAAGAATACGGTCTGCTTCAATGCGATTAAGTCGATTGGTTAAAACATCTATGGTCAAGAACATAAAAAGTACGGAGCACAACCAAAAGAATACGGTCTGTTGTAAATGTAATTTTGTCGATGGTTTTCTATATTTTAACGACTATGTTAGAAAAAGTTGAAAAGTTTGGACCACAACCAAAAGAATACGGTCTACTGTCTTATGCCTGGTTAACATTCAATTTCATTTCGAAGTTGAACTGTCAAATCTCTGCTTGGCACACGGGAATCATATGGTACCATCCACATGGAAGTTGACGAAAGCGTGACTTTGAGCACAAGTTCAATGTAGATGATAGCATATGATTCCCGTTTGCCGAGCAGAAAGTTTACAGTTCCAATCCGAAGATAAATTGAATGTAAATCTTACATTAGCATTTATTTATTCTATCGATTTGCTCAAAATGAATGTGGAGCTTGGAGTGAAACCAAAAGAATACGGTCTGCTGTCAATGCTTGATTTCCACCAAAAGAATACGTTCTGCTGTTTGTTCGATTCTATCTATCCAAATTCTAGAACATGAAATATGAAAATTTTGAGGTTTTCATATTTTTCTTATTTTGTCGGAATCACGCAGTTTTAGTTAAAACTGGATAATTTGGACAGGTGAAGTATGTTGACTATGAAATAATATCGATTGACTGAATACGATTATATGGATTGGTTACTTAAAATAAGACTAGTAATGCGAATATAAAAATATAGGTAGATGGCGCCACTCATGACACAATATCAGATTCACAAGTGTCATCTCAAATGATTTTTATTGAGAAATGCGAATATAAAGTTATAGATGACGCCACTCATTGACAATCTTCCGATAAAAACAAAAATAACGTTATCAAGTCACATCTCAAATTGATGAATTTTTAGAGAGAAAGGCGAAAATGAAGTTATAGATGGCACCACTCATGACACAATGACAGATTCACACGAGTAAAAATTTGACAATCTCCTGACAAAAACAAAAATAACCGTAAAAAGTGACACTTCAAATGAAAGGATTTTTATTGAGGAATGCGAATATAAAGCCATAGATGGCGCCACTCATGACACAATGACAGATTCACACAAGTAAAAATTTGACAATCTCCTGACAAAAACAAAAATAACCTTGACAAGTGACACCTCAAATTGGAGGATTTTTCCTGAGGAATGCGAGTAAAAAGTTATAGATGGCGCCACTCATGACTCAAAGACAGATTCATACAAGTAAATATTTGACAATTTCGCGGCAAAAACAAAAATAACCTTATCAAGTGACACCTCATATTGAAGGATTTTTATTAAGGTTTGTGAATATGAAGTTATAGATGGCGCCACTACCAAATGGGGACTAGATAAGACTGATTCAAAATTGTAACGAAGTTTCGATTTTCTGCTGCCCTTTTTCCATCCAATTCCATTTCTTTCAACAAATATTCAGTCAAACTCCTAGCTGGAAGAAATTTATTTTGGACTCGAGAGCAATTTTCTGTCAGCGACGACCCGTAGAAGAGTCTAATTGGGAACTCGTTGAGTATCTACTTGGACCTTAATTAGGAATCCATCATGTCCATTCAAATTTGTTAAACCCTGTATGGCATTCCAATTTTTCCTTGTGTGCAAATTTGCCATGAATCATAATTCACAGGAAGCAATGACGAGTCAGCCAAAAGACAACAATGGAGCCGAGCAAAATTTATTATAAATCCCACAACAATGGATTTTCGAAGAAACCATTGATCACAGTTTATATGAATGTCAAATGGGTTGACCTATTTTGATAAGCCTATGGACAAAGAAGTGTATAAAACTTGTTCTCGACTCAACATTCTGGTTTCTGGGTATTTTTAGCAGTTATCTTGAATGGGGCTGATTTATAATGCAAAACTAAAAAAGGTTTTTTAATGTTCCTTAACCAGAACTAGAAATTTGCAATAACTAAACAGTCCTTCTGATGTATTCCTTTTTTGTCTGTTCCTGACACCACATTTTAGGGACCAGTAAAGTGGCCACCAAGATCGCCACCCTTTTCAGCAGTGTTGAATGGATGTAAAAACGACAAAAGATTGCCGCACGTCAGTAATCAATAAAATAATTTATTCATTAACAAAATGTCAAGAGATAAAGATCGGCATCTGTAACAGTTAACAATAAACCGTTTTTTGATCAGAGATTAACAATACAAAACGGTATCGCAAGAGGCGTGCTTGATATACTGTATGAATTTCACATTATTAAGACAATAAACATGTTCGAGATAAATAATATGTTAATGAGCCACATTTTTCAGCATCAACCTGTACATGTCGTGGTTCATTGACACTGACGGATTGGTCATCACACTTTAATGGGAAGCTATTATTATTCAATTAGCACGTTCAACAGTATATTCGATTTGTTTAGTTGCTTATTAGTTTTCAATTATTGGTGATTTTTTTAATGTTGATGTATCAATTTCTGGATTTCTGGCAAAATGTTGACTTTTTGATGAATTTATAGTGGAACACACTAAACCCACAATCAAAGATTTAAAGACAATAGAAGATAGAAGCCCATGCCAATGTTGTGGGGTAAAGATGATTTGTTGGATTTATATCCCACCAAAGTGTTCACTTTATTGTCCTAAAACTGAAAAAACAACTATAAAATAATGAAAAAAATATTTGCAGTTAAAAATTAAAAAACGTTACAATTCTTTGGAATAATGGGCTTCCAGTCTTTTGTCCATTTGCACAGGTTCGGTGAGATGTAAGTGGAGGTCTAAGATAGGACTCCGTCTACATCTTAAGCCGAACCTGTGCAAACGGATGAAACTTGCTACTTTATCCCCTTCTACCTGCCTCCATGTTATCGTGATTTTCAGTGATAAGTCCCTTTTTTTATATTATGTATAATGTTTTAATAACTATATGGTCTATTCAATTTATTTTATAAATATATTATATTTTTGTACAACAAACTATTTCTACACAGTTTTTTGTATATAGCTTGATGCTAAATAAACGAATATTATTATTATATTATTATTATTATTATTACTGGTGAATATGGGACACACTACTCTCATTTTTTTTTAACTAATATTTTTGTTTAGAACAAAAATTTCCTATTTATCTTTGTAGGCATTCCACCTCATCGTCTTGATTTTTGCACTATTGAATTCCACACAAATTTTGTTCAAAAAAGACATATAGTCATGGGAAAAAGTGTGGGAAAAATTGAGTTAAACTTTAGCAATTCAAGAAATGTCAAACAAATTATGGTTTTGGAGATAAATTCACAATTTCAAAACCAATTGAGATAACCTAATTTTAGCACCTATGAATTCTACACAAATTTTGCCACGAACATCACTAGAAAGATGATGACAAAAAAAAATGACTAAAACTTTGGCAATTCAAGAAAAAAATCAAAAATTATTTCATAAATCAAAAACCTATTCAGATATCCTGATTTTTGCGCCAGTGAAATTAACAGTGATGTGGAAAAATGTGAAGAAAAATTGAATAAAACCTTGAAAATTAATCTGGATCTGGTTATTTAATGAAAATGTGAAAGAAAATTGGGTTAAAATTTGGCAATCCAAGAAATTTTTAAAAAAATGGCTTCAAAAGAAAAAATCATGATTAAAAATCCAATCAAGATTGCTACAAACGTCACTAGAAAAATACATTTAGTGATGGGAGACAAAGTAAAGAAAAATTGATTTAAACTTTGGCAATTATTCAAAAAAAGTTATGATCTCAGAAAAAATCATAACTCAAAAACCAATATGGTTATCGTCCTGATTTTTGCACCAGTGAATTCTACACAAATTTTGCTACAAATATCACCAAAAGAATAGTAATAATGATGATGGAAAAAGTGGATAAAAATTGAGTGAATCTTTGGCAACTCAAAAAAAAATATGATCGCAGAAAAAAAATCATAACTCAAAAACCAATCGGGTTACGTCCTGATTTTTGTACGAGTGAGTTCTACATTAATTTCGATACAAACATCACTAGAAAAAATTAATTAGTGATGAGAGAAAAAGTAAGGAAAAATCAGGAGAGTTCAAAAAAAATATGGTGTTAGAAAAAAATCCATAATTCAAAAACCAATCAAGATATCGTCCTGATTATTGCACCAGTGAATTCTACACAAATTCTGCTACAAATATAACTAAAAGAATAGAAATAATGATGATGGAAAAAGTGGAAAGAAATTGAGTGAATCTTTGGCAATTCAAAAAAAATTATGATCGCAGAAGAAAAATCATAACTCAAAAACCAATCGGGTTACGTCCTGATTTTTGTACGAGTGAGTTCTACATAAATTTTGATACAAATATCACTAGAAAAAATTAATTAGTGATGAGAGAAAAAGTGAAGAAAACTAGGTTAAACTTTGAGAGTTCAAAAAAAATATGTTGTTAGAAAAAAATTCATAACTCAAAAACCAATCGAGATATCGCCCTGATTTTTGTACCAGTGAATTCTACACAAATTCTGCTACAAATATCACGAAAGAATAGGAATGATGATGATGGGAAAAGTGGAAAAAAATTGAGTGAAACTTTGGCAATTCAAAAAAAACTATGATCTCAGAAAAATATTAAAAACTCAAAAACCAATCGGGTAACGTCCTGATATCTGTACCAGTGACATAAATTTTCCTACAAACATCACTAGAAAAAATTAATTGGTGATGAGAGAAAAAGTGAAGAAAAATCAGGTTACACTTTGAGAGTTCAAAAAAAAATATGGTGTAGGAAAAAAAATCATAACTCAAAAACCAATCGAGATATCGTCCTGATTATTGCACCAATGAATTCCACACAAACTCTGCTAGAAACATCACTAAAAGAATAGGAATGATGATGATGGAAAAAGTGGAAAAAAATTGGGTGAATCTTTGGCAATTCAAAAAAAATATGATCGCAGAAAAAATTCAAAAATCAAAAACCAATCGGGTAATGTCCTGATTTTTGTACCAGTGATTTCTACATACATTTTCCTACAAACATCACTAGAAAAATCTTATTAGTGATGAGAGGAAAAGTGAAGAAAAATTAGGAGAGTTCAAAAAAAAATAATTATGGTGTTAGAATCAAATTCATAACTAAATAACCAATCGAGATATCATCCTGATTACTGCACCAGTGAATTCCACATAAATTTTGCTACAAACACCACTAGAAAAATATAATTAGTGATGAGCGAGGGAGTGAAGAAAAATCGAGTCAAACTTTGGCAATTCAAAAACAGTTATGATGTCAAAAAAAAATCATAACTCAAAAATCAATCAGGATATCGATTTGATTTTTGACATATGTGTGAATTCTACACATATAGTTTTCTACAAACATCACTCGAAAAATATTTATGGTGATGGGGAAAAATGGAGTCAAATTTTGACAATTCAATAATAATAATAATAATAATAATAATAATACAGTCACGATAACGATTTTTACACCACTGAATTCTACATACATTTTGCTACAAACATCACTAGAAAAACGGATATAGTGATGCAGGGAAATTTGAAGGGAAATTTGAACAGTCAAACTTAAGCAATTCAAGAAATTAAAATATATCTATATATATTATGATTTCAGAAAATAATTCATAACTCAAAAACTCGTCCTCATCTTTGCAGCAGTGACAAATATCACTAGAAAATGGATATTATGGAGATCGGGGAAAAATTATTGACTTAAACTTTAGAAATTTAAAAAATGTTCCCTTAAAGCATAAAATTTTGAAGTGCATCAATATCTCTCCAAAAGCCTTTTCAACATCCACAACAGTATATATTTTTGATATAGAAAAAAATAATTAGTAATTTTAATGAATTTAATTTTAAACAAAAAAATATATTGTAAGTTTTTAGGAGATTCAAAATAATTTGTTCGATTTTAGGTAATTTTTGTTTGTATAAAGATTGCCTCCTTTTACTTAAAACTTCTTGAGGAACTAAATTATAGACAAACTATTCCAACTAAAACAATTTGTCGCTATAAGATCTTGTTTAACAATAACAATGATTTTCTATAAATAAAACTGATTATAAACTACAAACCTTGCACTCGTATAGAGGCACTAAAAAAACTCGTAAAACCACAAACAGCTTTGTGAACAAGATGCACGCACAAGAACCAAAACAAAACACCGGCTTGGACTCAAGGATGGTGCCTTCAATGTCAATGTCGTGGACACGAAATGCGTGGAAACTCTTTGAGAACCACGCTTATAATGTCCCCTCTTGGTCCCAAATTAATTCTACTATAGCTGGATCATGGTGATCGTTTTAAAATTTGAAATGTAGTTTGGGCTAGATGGTTAACATTGATGGTTCAACACTCGGACAAGGGTTCAATAAAACTACAGATTGAATTCGAGAACCCTTCTTTGTCTCTCTTGAATAGGATTATTAATTTTGATTTTATTATTAATTTCAACCAGTCATCACAAACAATTTTGAGGGACTTTTTCAAATTTTTTAGACAGCTTCAGCACAAAATTCCTTGGGGCTAAGACTTATAAGTTTACTCTTTTAACGATATCTTGGGAATGATACACCTGACAGGAAAACTATTCAAATAAATATTGGTACTTTTGACGATATATTGAAAGTGGTACACCTGAGAGGAAAATTCTTCAGATAAATGTTGTTAACGATGAAAAATAGAATAACTTTTATTTGAAGAGTTTTTTGATTGAAGGAACGGTTTCCGATATGATTAGTATTGAATTTTGTCTGACGTCATTGTTCCCTTTAACCAATGAGGGTATGCTTTTAACGATATATTGAAAATGGTACACCTGAGAGAAAAATTCTTCAAATAAATGTTGTTAGCGATGAAAAATAGAATAACTTTTATTTGAAGAGTCTTTTGATTGAAGGCACGGTTTCCGATATGATTAGTATTGAATTTTGTCTGACGTCATTGTTCCCTATAACCAATGAGGGTATACTTTTAACGATATATTGAAAATGGTACACCTGAGAGGAAAATTCTTCAGATAAATTTTGTTAACAATGAAAAATAGAATAACTTTTATTTGAAGAGTTTTTTGATTGAAGGCACGCTTTCCGATATGATTAGTATTGAATTTTGTCTGACGTCATTGTTCCCTATAACCAATGAGGGTATACTTTTAACGATATATTGAAAATGGTACACCTGAGAGGAAAATTCTTCAGATAAATTTTGTTAACAATGAAAAATAGAATAACTTTTATTTGAAGAGTTTTTTGATTGAAGGCACGGTTTCCCATATGATTAGTATTAAATTTTGTCTGACGTCATTGTTCCCTATAACCAATGAGGGTATACTTTTAACGATATATTGAAAATGGTACACCTGAGAGGAAAATTCTTCAGATAAATTTTGTTAACAATGAAAAATAGAATAACTTTTATTTGAAGAGTTTTTTGATTGAAGGCACGGTTTCCCATATGATTAGTATTAAATTTTGTCTGACGTCATTGTTCCCTATAACCAATGAGGGTATACTTTTAACGATATATTGAAAATGGTACACCTGAGAGGAAAATTCTTCGGATAAATTTTGTTAACAATGAAAAATAGAATAACTTTTATTTGAAGAGTTTTTTGATTGAAGGCACGCTTTCCGATATGATTAGTATTGAATTTTGTCTGACGTCATTGTTCCCTATAACCAATGAGGGTATACTTTTAACGATATATTGAAAATGGTACACCTGAGAGGAAAATTCTTCAGATAAATTTTGTTAACAATGAAAAATAGAATAACTTTTATTTGAAGAGTTTTTTGATTGAAGGCACGGTTTCCCATATGATTAGTATTAAATTTTGTCTGACGTCATTGTTCCCTATAACCAATGAGGGTATACTTTTAACGATATATTGAAAATGGTACACCTGAGAGGAAAATTCTTCGGATAAATTTTGTTAACAATGAAAAATAGAATAACTTTTATTTGAAGAGTTTTTTGATTGAAGGCACGCTTTCCGATATGATTAGTATTGAATTTTGTCTGACGTCATTGTTCCCTATAACCAATGAGGGTATACTTTTAACGATATATTGAAAATGGTACACCTGAGAGGAAAATTCTTCAGATAAATTTTGTTAACAATGAAAAATAGAATAACTTTTATTTGAAGAGTTTTTTGATTGAAGGCACGGTTTCCCATATGATTAGTATTAAATTTTGTCTGACGTCATTGTTCCCTATAACCAATGAGGGTATACTTTTAACGATATATTGAAAATGGTCATCTGAGGAGAAAATTCTTCAGATAAATGTTGTTAACAATGAAAAATAGAATAACTTTTATTTGAAGAGTTTTTTGATAGAAGGCACGGTTTCCGATATGATTGGTATTGAATTTTGTCTGACGTCATTGTTCCCTTTAACCAATGAGGGTAGGCTTTTAACGATATATTGAAAATGGTACACCTGAGAGGAAAATTCTTCAGATAAATGTTGTTAACGATGAAAAATAGAATAACTTTTATTTGAAGAGTTTTTTGATTGAAGGAACGGTTTCCGATATGATCAGTATTGAATTTTGTCTGACGTCATTGTTCCCTTTAACCAATGAGGGTATGCTTTTAACGATATATTGAAAATGGTACACCTGAGAGAAAAATTCTTCAAATAAATGTTGTTAGCGATGAAAAATAGAATAACTTTTATTTGAAGAGTTTTTTGATTGAAGGCACGGTTTCCGATATGATTAGTATTGAATTTTGTCTGACGTCATTGTTCCCTATAACCAATGAGGGTATACTTTTAACGATATATTGAAAATGGTACACCTGAGAGGAAAATTCTTCGGATAAATTTTGTTAACAATGAAAAATAGAATAACTTTTATTTGAAGAGTTTTTTGATTGAAGGCACGCTTTCCGATATGATTAGTATTGAATTTTGTCTGACGTCATTGTTCCCTATAACCAATGAGGGTATACTTTTAACGATATATTGAAAATGGTACACCTGAGAGGAAAATTCTTCAGATAAATTTTGTTAACAATGAAAAATAGAATAACTTTTATTTGAAGAGTTTTTTGATTGAAGGCACGGTTTCCCATATGATTAGTATTAAATTTTGTCTGACGTCATTGTTCCCTATAACCAATGAGGGTATACTTTTAACGATATATTGAAAATGGTCATCTGAGAGGAAAATTCTTCAGATAAATGTTGTTAACGATGAAAAATAGAATAACTTTTATTTGAAGAGTTTTTTGATAGAAGGAACGGTTTCCGATATGATTAGTATTGAATTTTGTCTGACGTCATTGTTCCCTTTAACCAATGAGGGTATACTTTTAACGATATATTGAAAATGGTCATCTGAGAGGAAAATTCTTCAGATAAATGTTGTTAACAATGAAAAATAGAATAACTTTTATTTGAAGAGTTTTTTGATAGAAGGCACGGTTTCCGATATGATTGGTATTGAATTTTGTCTGACGTCATTGTTCCCTTTAACCAATGAGGGTAGGCTTTTAACGATATATTGAAAATGGTACACCTGAGAGGAAAATTCTTCAGATAAATGTTGTTAACGATGAAAAATAGAATAACTTTTATTTGAAGAGTTTTTTGATTGAAGGAACGGTTTCCGATATGATTAGTATTGAATTTTGTCTGACGTCATTGTTCCCTTTAACCAATGAGGGTATGCTTTTAACGATATATTGAAAATGGTACACCTGAGAGAAAAATTCTTCAAATAAATGTTGTTAGCGATGAAAAATAGAATAACTTTTATTTGAAGAGTCTTTTGATTGAAGGCACGGTTTCCGATATGATTAGTATTGAATTTTGTCTGACGTCATTGTTCCCTATAACCAATGAGGGTATACTTTTAACGATATATTGAAAATGGTACACCTGAGAGGAAAATTCTTCGGATAAATTTTGTTAACAATGAAAAATAGAATAACTTTTATTTGAAGAGTTTTTTGATTGAAGGCACGCTTTCCGATATGATTAGTATTGAATTTTGTCTGACGTCATTGTTCCCTATAACCAATGAGGGTATACTTTTAACGATATATTGAAAATGGTACACCTGAGAGGAAAATTCTTCAGATAAATGTTGTTAACGATGAAAAATAGAATAACTTTTATTTGAAGAGTTTTTTGATTGAAGGAACGGTTTCCGATATGATTAGTATTGAATTTTGTCTGACGTCATTGTTCCCTTTAACCAATGAGGGTATGCTTTTAACGATATATTGAAAATGGTACACCTGAAAGAAAAATTCTTCAAATAAATGTTGTTAGCGATGAAAAATAGAATAACTTTTATTTGAAGAGTTTTTTGATTGAAGGCACGGTTTCCGATATGATTAGTATTGAATTTTGTCTGACGTCATTGTTCCCTTTAACCAATGAGGGTATACTTTTAACGATATATTGAAAATGGTACACCTGAGAGGAAAATTCTTTAGATAAATGTTGTTAACAATGAAAAATAGAATAACTTTTATTTAAAGAGTTTTTTGATTGAAGGCACGCTTTCCGATATGATTAGTATTGAATTTTGTCTGACGTCATTGTTCCCTATAACCAATGAGGGTATACTTTTAACGATATATTGAAAATGGTACACCTGAGAGGAAAATTCTTCAGATAAATTTTGTTAACAATGAAAAATAGAATAACTTTTATTTGAAGAGTTTTTTTATTGAAGGCACGGTTTCCGATATGATTGGTATTGAATTTTGTCTGACGTCATTGTTCCCTTTAGCCAATGAGGGTATGCTTTTAACGATATATTGAAAATGGTACACCTGAGAGGAAAATTCTTCAGATAAATGTTGTTAACAATGAAAAATAGAATAACTTTTATTTGAAGAGTTTTTTTATAGAAGGCACGGTTTCCGATATGATTGGTATTGAATTTTGTCTGACGTCATTGTTCCCTAGCTATAGCCAATGAGGGTATACTTTTAACGATACATTGAAAATGATACACCTGAGAGGAAAATTCTTCAGATAAATGCTGTTAACAATGAAAAATGGAATAACTTTTATTTGAAGAGTTTTTTGATTGAAGGCACGCTTTCCGATATGATTAGTATTGAATTTTGTCTGACGTCATTGTTCCCTATAACCAATGAGGGAATACTTTTAACGATATATTGAAAATGGTACACCTGAGAGGAAAATTCTTCAGATAAATTTTGTTAACGATGAAAAATAGAATAACTTTTATTTGAAGAGTTTTTTGATTGAAGGCACGGTTTCCGATATGATTAGTATTGAATTTTGTCTGACGTCATTGTTCCCTATAACCAATGAGGGTATACTTTTAACGATATATTGAAAATGGTACACCTTAGAGGAAAATTCTTCAGATAAATTTTGTTAACAATGAAAAATAGAATAACTTTTATTTGAAAAGTTTTTTGATTGAAGGCACTGTTTCCGATATGATTAGTATTGAATTTTGTCTGACGTCATTGTTCCCTATAACCAATGAGGGTATACTTTTAACGATATATTGAAAATGGTACACCTTAGAGGAAAATTCTTCAGATAAATTTTGTTAACAATGAAAAATAGAATAACTTTTATTTGAAAAGTTTTTTGATTGAAGGCACTGTTTCCGATATGATTAGTATTGAATGTTGTCTGACGTCATTGTTCCCTATAGCCAATGAGGGTATACTTTTAACGATATATTGAAAATGATACACCTGAGAGGAAAATTCTTCAGATAAATGTTGTTAACAATGAAAAATAGAATAACTTTTATTTGAAGAGTTTTTTGATTGAAGGCACGCTTTCCGATATGATTAGTATTGAATTTTGTCTGACGTCATTGTTCCCTATGACCAATGAGGGTATACTTTTAACGATATATTGAAAATGGTACACCTGAGAGAAAAATTCTTCATATAAATGTTGTTAACAATGAAAAATACAATAACTTTTATTTAAAGAGTTTTTTTATTGAAGGCACGGTTTCCGATATGATTGATATTGAATTTTGTCTGACGTCATTGTTCCCTATAACCAATGAGGGTATACTTTTAACGATATATTGAAAATGGTACACCTGAGAGGAAGATTCTTCAAATAAATGTTGTTAACAATGAAAAATACAATAACTTTTATTTAAAGAGTTTTTTTATTGAAGGCACGGTTTCCGATATGATTGATATTGAATTTTGTCTGACGTCATTGTTCCCTTTAACCAATGAGGGTAGGCTTTTAACGATATATTGAAAATGGTACACCTGAGAGGAAAATTCTTTAGATAAATGTTGTTAACAATGAAAAATAGAATAACTTTTATTTGAAGAATTTTTTTATTGAAGGCACGCTTTCCGATATGATTAGTATTGAATTTTGTCTGACGTCAGTGTTCCCTATAACCAATGAGGGTATACTTTTAACGATATATTGAAAATGGTACACCTGAGAGAAAAATTCTTCAAATAAATGTTGTTAGCGATGAAAAATAGAATAACTTTTATTTGAAGAGTTTTTTGATTGAAGGAGCGGTTTCCGATATGATTGGTATTGAATTTTGTCTGACGTCATTGTTCCCATTAACCAATGAGGGTATGCTTTCAACGATATATTGAAAATAGTACACCTGAGAGGAAAATTCTTTAGATAAATGTTGTTAACAATGAAAAATAGAATAACTTTTATTTGAAGAGTTTTTTGATTGAAGGCACGGTTTCCGATATGATTAGTATTGAATTTTGTCTGACGTCATTGTTCCCATTAACCAATGAGGGTATGCTTTCAACGATATATTGAAAATAGTACACCTGAGAGGAAAATTCTTTAGATAAATGTTGTTAACAATGAAAAATAGAATAACTTTTATTTGAAGAGTTTTTTGATTGAAGGGACGCTTTCCGATATGATTAGTATTGAATTTTGTCTGACGTCATTGTTCCCTTTAACCAATGAGGGTAGGCTTTTAACGATATATTGAAAAGGGTACACCTGAGGGGAAAATTCTTCAGATAAATGTTGTTAACAATGAAAAATAGAATAACTTTTATTTGAAGAGTTTTTTGATTGAAGGTACGGTTTTTGGTATATTTGCTGTTGAATCTTGTATGACGTCATGCATCGTTACCTATTATAACCAGAGTAGTCTTGTAATTATTATTTTTAAAAATAGGAGAAATTCATTACTCAGTCTAGGTTATTGACTTTTTCTGAGAAATTCCATGAAACTAACCCGTTATTCTGCTATTGTTATTATATGGTAGTTATAAAATAATTAACTAATTTGTTTTACCTTGTCACTTTATATTCTCTATTGTCAAAGCAGTGACCAGATACGGGATTTTACGGAATCTTTTTAAAAAAATTAATAAACAATTCAAAATACTGAAAACGAACATGAAACCTGCATTTGTTCAACCCAAAGAGGAGTTGAATCTGGTGTTCTTGGAGTCTAGTTGATCCAACCAAACTCTTGTGGTGTGTTCTGTTTCAATTCCATCCTCTCCAGTCTGTGGAGGGCGGTAAACGAGATTTTAATTAGCACAAGTGGCCACCAGTAGCAGGACTGGTTGTTGGAGTTCAAGGCCATACATTGCCATCTGCTCGAAATGCATCTCTATGGTCAGCGATATAAAAACTTATAAAATACGATCCCTTTATATGCAAAATATACCTAAAAGTCGACCACCTTTGGTTTGTCGAGTTTAAATGCAATTTACGTTGGGAACCTGTTGTGGTCCTGTTATCAGGAGGTTTGAGGGAATTAATTAGACATTATTGGTCGTTGAACTTATTTTAATTGTGTTCTTCAGAAACTTGTTCATAACTAGATAATTATATTTACATATTACAAGTTTAGTGGGCCAATTTATGTTTGGCATTGAATTGTAGTTTCTTTGCCCCAGCAGCAATAAACATCTTCACAGTTTGTGGTTTTGAGCCACCTCACACATGGAACCTTGTCCTGTTTACTGCTGGTTTTGTGCCCTTTTCTTCCACTGATGCTTTGTTAATAGTACTGCGGCCCTTATTCAAAGTTACAGTCATCGAGATGGAACCAATCAAACAAGAGCCAATAATAGGGTTGGTTCCTATGAACCAACAGATGCCTGCTCACTCAAAGGTTTCCTCACCATACCCTCCTGGAAGATGAATCAGAGCATTGAATAATATGAAAATACTAGATGTTAAAAAATAATAAATGAGAATAGGGTGACTCATATATCCACATTTTATTTTATCAAATCTAGTATTTTCATTATTCAGTGGTACGATTTTTTGCTTCCTCTAGGTCATGTCCGTCCTCCTTTTCTGGAAAAAAAAACAATTTTCTCTATAATCTTAGTTTTTGCTTTCTCACCTTTCTTTGTATAGTTTACACTTTAATAAATGGGAAGTTTTGCCATACCACTCTCTTCTAAAGGACATTCTGCTCAATAATAAGGTTTTTGAAGTTAAAGAAGTGAAAACCCTGTATTAAAAATCACGATTTTCTCTTCGTGGATTGTTTTCTAACAAGCAATAATTTTTTTAATCAAGAATGAGGTTTTTCTTTCAATTAAATCCAGGACAAAATCAAAAAGGATTTCGAAAAAATCGGTTATCGTCGGATAATTCCGGAAGTCTTCGTAATTTTCCAAGTATCGAAGCGGCATTTTTTTTTGACATTAGAATTGCACATCTTTGTCTCAATTTAACCGACATTGTTTCTCTTACGGTTTACAAGATCTCCATGCAATGGAGATCATCATGTCTTCTTTATGAATAACAATTCTTTGTTAAAGACATTCATCATACTGCTCAATGTTTCTATGTCGACATATTAACAACTTCTTGTAACTGTTCATCAGCGCAAATATTCTCAATGATTGATGACTCATTATTAAACGATTTAATATCGTTCACATGATTTATTGAATCCGTCTTTATCAGATCATACTTGAATAGAATGTAAATGTAACATCTCTATTATTTGATCTGATTATAAATTTCAATTATCACGCAAATTGATAAAGAATTTATCAATTGAAATTCATTCTTCTCATTAAAATAAATTGCAAATAAGTCACACTCTAGACTAGTCTACACTCCTTCTTTTCCGTAAGTGCATGCAAAATGTAAATATAGTAAAAAGAAATGTCAACGGCTGACCATGAACCTGAACCTGAATAAGACATGAGATAAAGTGGAATCAATCACAGGAAAGACAAGACAGTGGGTACAATTCCTGCAGTGGAATGGACCAAAATATTGAGGTGCAAACTTGATGTATTTAGGTATTTCCAGAAAATAATGACCAACAATTCGTTTGTTGGATAACCAGACCAGTCCAAAAGGCTTGTTAAGGCTCAGAGCCCCGCGAGCTTTTGAGAGGCTAAAAGTGGTTCAGAAATACACGTTTTTCTGCAACACCTGTCGACATTTTCGAACAGTTTTTTTCCTAGTTATAGACAAAGCCTTGACTGATGTCCTATACTTTATAGGAAGTTTTAGAATTGATCAGAAGTATACAACATTTTTTTGCTCAAAGTTGGTCAATCATTTTGTTAACTTTGTACTTATTTTATCTAGTCAAAATATGGTATAGGACGTGTATTGAACATTTAGTATAAGGCTAAAAAAAAATCGTAAAGAAATGTTTTGTCGTTTACTAATAAAGTGCGTTTTTCAAAACCTCTACATTGCCAATCATCACTTATTTTGACTCCATTCAGTGGCGACATCACACATTATATATTTGAACTCGATTTTTGGGGCGTAGCTGTTTTGCTTGTATTTTATGCTATGGTATCAGGGCCGTTTTGGTTTTTTTAATGGACGTTGAAAATTGATGCTCTTTTGGGATGGTCAATATGAGATTTTTATGAATAATACTCCGTTTCGTTCACATAAAGGAGGCGTTTTGGTTTTGGTTCCGGAGTAGTTTTAAGTCAAAATACTCCCATATTTAATTCTCAGGAAGAAGATAGTTTATTGAAAAAAGATTGTGAGTGAGTGATAACAATGATAAACACTTTTTTGTTGCTTTGTGGTATGAGATTATCAGCATTGATTTCTTTAACTGATGTTGATAATGTTCAACTACAGGTACCTCATTCCTCATTTCCTATTAGGTATTACCGTATTAGAAGACTTTTTTTTGCTGAATAGGTAATTTAGAACATTTTAATCAAATAATTCACCCTGGCATAGGCGTGGTTAAAAAACTGTGCATGTCATATTTTATTTTAAAATAGAATGCCATTTCTTATGCCTATATACATCAGGATGTTTTGACAAACGAAACATTCCGGTTATTTCAAGGTATATGTGGGCTCTATCTATGGGAGAGGGGATAGAGTTGATGTATTTTTCAATTAGTGAGGTTATGTCTACAAAATTTCGTTATTTCTTGATGAATTTCGTTAAAATTGGATAAACACGTTCTATTTGGGTTCGGTTGGGATCAAGTGAGGTTATGTTTTGTTAATGTCATTATCTTTTGAAGGATTTTGATCAAATTTGTTATGAAGGTATACCTATAGAGGGATTTAGTTGAGAAATAATAAAAAAAAGATTCAGAGAGGTTATGTTTGCGTTATTTCGTTTTCTTTATAAGTAAGAATTTCCTTCAAATTGTCTATATGAATATGTACTTTCTATTTGGGTTAGGTTTGGATTTAGTGAGGTTAGGTTTGCATAATCTTGTCAACTTTTGAAAAATTGTGCTTGTAGGCATCTGAATTCCATTTGAGATTTGATCAACAGATTTAAAAAACAATCGATTTGATGAAGTCGACAGATCTTAGTGCCATAGCATACAGAGGAAGAAAAATGAATATATCAGCAACGTGAGAGATTTTTCAAAATGGCTCTTTGGGTCCGAGCCGCGCGAGCTTTTGATTAGCCTAACAGTAGTTCAGAAATACACGTTTTTCTGAAACACCCTGTTAACATTTTCGAATATACTTTTTTTTTAGTTATAGACAAAGCCTTGATAGTTGTCTTATACTATATGGGAAGTTTCGAATTTGATCAGAAATATAAAATAAAGTTTTGCTCAGTTGGTCATCATCAACCATCATTTTTTCAACTTTGTACTCATTTTATTTAGTCGAAATATAGTATAGGACGTGTATTCAACATCCAGTGAGGTTAAGTTTTCATAATTCCATTATTCTTTCATAGTTTCTATATTTTTCAATGTACTGTTGAAATTGTGTAGGTATGAAAAGTTCTACAGACAATTTTTTTTATTTTCCAAAAACATCCCAACTAGAACCTATACATACCAGATTACAACACAAACCATTGGAAATGATAAAGCTATGCAGATAGAACCTCACTAAATCAACTTTTTAAAAAATTTGTGGATCAAATCCCAAACAGAACCTAGATACGAAATTTTGCAAACACAACCTCAACTATTTTTTTTATATCTAATCATATTTTTTGATTCATAATCTTTGATAACATTCCAAACAGCTGTATTTTTCCAGTTTTTGGATGGAATGTATCGGAACGAAGCAAAAACCATATTGTAAAGGTATCCTCATCTATGCAAACATAACCCCACTAGATATATAAGTATTTTTTAAATTTCTTGATAAAATCTTCATTACAACCTTCATACCTAACTTGAACAAAGATATTTCAAAAGATAACGACATCATGCAAACGTAACCTCACTAAGACCAAACCAGACTTAATTGGAACGTATACCGGAACTGAACAAAAATCATTGAGAAATAATAAAATTTTACCGACATCACTTGATTGAAAATATATCAACCATCCTACATATACTAGGTACTTATAATTTTTTAACAAAGTTCATCGAGAAATTATTGAAATTTTGCAGACATAACCTCACTAAATTAAAAATATATCAACTTTGTCCACCTGCCCCATAGATCCTTCACATTGTAGGTCTTGCCTAATTTAAAAAGATTCAGGGGTTGTTTATCAAAACGGGCTAACTTAGCCCTGCCAAATGGATAAATAATGACAAACATTTTGAGGTTATTCTACAGTGCTAGCCCAGGGGTGACTCTCGTTTGATTAACAGAGGCCCTCATTGAAAAATAACGAAACTATGGAAACATAACCTCATCAAAATCTTTTTTTTACATTCCAAATTATATATTACATCCCAAATAGAATCTACATAATAATTGTTTAAAGAAAATCCGTTGGAAATTGATCAAATCATGCAAACGTAACCTCACTAAATATTTTTTTTTTCTCAACCAAATCCCAAAAGTACCTATACAGAGCTAATTTGAACACAATCATATAATAATTTCAAATTTCGGACACCCTGTATGAAATGTTCGAAGTTGAAAACACATTCTTTGAAGAAATTAGGATGAATCCTTGAAGAAACCGGAAAACTTTTCTTTTTCTGCAAATTTTTCATTCGTCTGAAAGGAATTCTAAATTCCTAAAAACAAAACATGTCTTTCCTTAAAACCGTTTCACTTGAATTTTTTTAATATGAGTAGCTTATTACACAAACACAAATTATGATTGAAAAATAAACGAGAAAATACTTAGCATGAAAAGCCTTCAAATTGGTTCTTTAAATTGAATTTAAAAATCACTAATGAAATCACCGAAGCACAATAAGAGAAACACCGTCCAACCCGTCAAGTGAAATAACGCATCCAGGCCCTGGAATACGATCGAATTCCGAATTTGTTCACATCGCTGTTCCGGAGGAGATGCAAGAGACGAAGGTGCCCCCCTTCGTTATTCGAAAGACCGGAACTCTGAGCCTTAAGAATGGTGAGCCTCCATCCTCTCCCCTCTTTTGCTACTCCATTTGGAAAGCCTCTTCTTCATTATTCAACTGTGCAAACTTGTGGTCTATGTTGAGTCCTGCTTTACAAAAGCCTCATATGACCATTTGATCGGTTTTAAAACGGGGTTGGAAGGTGAAATCTTCCAAAACTCGAGCGCCACCCTCTGCCTGTGGTTCATCTTAGATTTACTTCTCCAAAAAATATATTGTTTCACCAATTTGTCCCACTGTTGTCCCGAGTCTCAAAGTTTGCTAAATACAATCGTTAGTAGGTCGATGTCATCCAAATTATGTCCGACATTTAGTAGGTGTTGATTTGAGCTTAATTTATGGTAATATATCAAGTAGACGTAATTTATAATAGTCGATTTAAATCTAACTGTATATTAAGTGGTACTGTGGTAATTAAAATGATAATACTGGATTTTGCACAAATGAGAAAAGTCGGTCTTATCTAAAAACCCTCTTAGTGTGGCAGATTCGAAGATGGGTGATTAATAGATGGGCTTAGTTTTGGTATGTTAATTAGCCCAGATAGCAGTCAAATAGGGACGTTCTATATCAGAGATCTCCAACCCCTCTTTACAAATTCACTTTCTTCTCGAAGGCTCTTCAAGGATCGAGAAGAAACCCAAAATAAAACACCAACTCATACTTTATCATGTACTATTCCCTCGTGTTTACTCTTAACATACTTTTCCCAATTCTCCTTGCGTACAGCAGCATCCTTCGTGCGCTTCTCCTTCCTTGTTTCCTCTCTGAGCTCAAAATATTTTTCCCTGAAATCTTGAATTTTCACATTTTGTAAATTGAGTTCCTCCAACAAAGGTTCTCTGGTCTTTTCGTAAGTCAACAATCGCCTTGACGTTATCCGACTTAGAGTTTGCTCACTGTTCGCTATCAGCTTCATACAGGGATGACTGGGTAAGACTTCTTCTGTATAGTCTTCTCTGAATACAGGAAACCAGCAAACCAAACGTCCATCAATTTTCAAATGTTTAGCAGAGAAGACGATGAGATCTCTGTAAATGCTTGGAATAGCATAGTCAACTTTGGCAGGAATGTGCGTTGGAAGATGCTCCTCACTTATCGTGTAGTTTTGTCGTTCTGTCCCCACACTTTTGGTAGCTTCTCTTATTCCGTAGGGTGCTGCAATTGTAAACTTATAGGCGGTAAAGACATACGATGACGTACGATCGGTGATTATAGCATCAAACTGGACAGAGTCCTTCCAAAATTCCATGGAGAAGTCGTTGATAAGAACATCAAGGTATTGATTATCCAAGTTGTACTGCCTCATGTTGGCTTTAATGCTCTCATCATAGGCCCTTTCCTATTTAATGGTATTATAATGCACTAAAATAAGAGTACCAACCTTTTGTTTAATCCTAGTCGGCTTAGTCTTCCCATGCAACATAAGATAGTCAATATCAGAACCGAAAACATAACCGCCAAACTCAGCAGCAGCAACTAAAAGTGATCCAGAGCCTACAAATGGATCTAAAATGATATCACCATTCCCTACTTTCCCTTGATTGGCCATAAGTAACGACAGCTGAGGATCCATGCTGGTGTTACCGATGAATTTTCTTGTTTTCAAAGAGAGTTTTTTAATTAGTTGTCTCAGGCCGTATTCGACCTGTAAATTCACAATAGACGTTTTCTCTTCTCGGTATAAAGTCTTACACATCTTCCGAAAAATACTTCATAAGGCAGTTCGGGTGCGTAATTGACGCCTGTGCCATAATACTCAATATATTGTAAGCGCATGTCGGGGTCCTTCAATTTGACTGGTCCTCGTACAGGAAGATAGTCAAACGTCTAAAAAAAGTCGCGTTTAGT
Source organism: Orchestes rusci (assembly GCA_958502075.1). Classification (NCBI taxonomy): domain Eukaryota; kingdom Metazoa; phylum Arthropoda; class Insecta; order Coleoptera; family Curculionidae; genus Orchestes; species Orchestes rusci. The sequence goes on along the minus strand of OY293305.1, from coordinate 76,836,909 downwards.
ACAAGGATACAGAGAGAGAGAGATGTAATTTGCCTCAAAATGGTTCATGAATATGATTTTAGCCATTAAAAGAGAAAGTGAAGAATCCATGGGAAGGCCTTTCATCTGTCAGTAAGGGAGTCATTAAATCCTCACATTGATGACGTAAAGGATTTTTCTCTCCACACTCTATAGGGGAAGGGATACAAGAATCATTTTCAGAGAGATATTGAGGTTGATTAGTTTGGATACTAGACCGATATTATTCTTGAAGCTTTCGTCAAAGATGGCGGTACGTAGAATGCCACATGACAGATTATTAGCTTGTCATGATGATAGATGAAGTCATTTGAACGTTATCTTCTATCTTCATGTTGTCTTTCATGCTTTGATTCCTCTCCAAGTGAAAAAATGCCTTGGTAATCCTCATCAAAAAACTCTAAGACCGCAGGATACAACCCGGAATACTAGAGACTCATCAATCTTCCAGCCGTCATCGGAAAAGTGGCGAGAAATGAATCCTCCACAAAATAAACTTTCTGCCAGATGAACAAATGGGATTCTGCCCAGAGTATTCCACAACCCACAACAAATCAATAATTGCCTTCATTCTCTAACCAGTTCCTATTGGTGGGACCTTGTGTCGCCCGCTACAGAACGATGCTCTTAGGACGCCATTCGAAGCATTAAAGAAGGTTCACTTCCTCTTGAAACTCACTTAAGACCGTTTTTTTTTTTAAATCCAAGGAGAACTCTGACTTCAAACGTTTCGACATGGAAGCAGGGTGAAATTCCGCTCTAAAATCTGAATGGAGTGTCAACTGCCGAGTTTCAAGCCTCTGCTGTCATTCCTTTTGATATGATAGCTTTTATTTTTTTTGTTGTTCAATAAATAATTACCCGCTTCTCCAAATTAAGAAGATATGATGAGGGACAGAAGATCTTCAAAATGATCTTTCACTTTTCTGTTCCTCATCATATCCTCTTAGTTTATAGAAGGAAACTTTTGCGGGCGCGTAGCTATTTATTGAATGAAAAAAAAAACAAAATAAAATGTGTCAAGCTGTCATATCAACAGCAATGACTGGGACTTGAAACTCCGCAGTTGTGATCAGGGTCGATGGGCCTTCAAAATGAGGTACACGCAACCCCCTTTCCATTTAAGGATTCAGGAGTGAGTTTACTAAGGGACTGCAGATGAGGGTTGTTTATATGCCTGATAACAATAACTGTTCTCCGTTCTGTCGCGAGCGACACGCGCCGTCCAAGAAAAACCCGTTTAAAAAGAAGGAAATCAATAAACAAGATCCTATTGGCCGGTCCGTGTGTTGCCGCGACAGAACGGCGCTTCGAAAAGGTTATGTGCACTTATTCTTTATATGCAATGGTTTTCGAGAAAATGAGGAAAATGTTTAATGAATATGACATATACATATAGAATCAATAATTTGTGGTATTTCTCCGCAACTATTGATTTAATGAATAAAATATATACTACATAAAAGATGTGCATCAATGAGTTGTACAAAAAAGGTGCTGTACACTTCTTTTTCCCTTGAGTTCATGGATCACCCATTGCAAGCTCAATCGACACTTGCAATTACCAGGAATGTCCCTACTGTAGAAGGAAGGAACCCTTCTACTTTATTCTAGGAGATTGCGATAGATGAGGTCGTCCTTGGAGCAGCAACTATCCTTCGAAAAGAGTTGGGGACAGAGTGGTTAGGGTTGGCAAAAGGGGTTGCCACTATAGGTCTACTCTCTCGGCCTCTTCCAGCTCATCCTTATTAATACCATAATACCAATACCAGGAAGTGCTTCTATATTCACTGTTTTTCAGAGAGAAGTCACCACATTGAAGCAAGGGTACAACAAGTGCTTTCTTAACACCAGACCATTGAAGGACAGAGAAATGTTCAACATAAAAAAAAGAATGCAAGACTGCGTCATGTTATTTTCGAATATAATTATTTTAGGGATCCATCCAAGATGATACAGGAGAAAAACGTCGAAACAGACATTTTGAGAGTGGTAGACAGTGAGGTACCAATTCCGCCATACATCTCCCCAAGCGAACAAGCCATTCTGGACGCTAAAGCAGCAGAAGAAGAACGAATTCGACTTCTTTTGTTAGCCGACGACTTTCGTGAAAAAGCCTTGATGGTAATGATGAATGGAGTTCTGGAAATCAGATGGAAAGATGAATTGAAGAAAGACGTTCTCAAGCCTGCGTGCATGGTACACCATCTTCATTGGTCTTCATTTCCTAATGTATGCTTACAGTTGGAAAAGGACTCAGCAGACTTCGTCGAGGAAGATCTACGACATACGCGACTATGAGGAAAAAGGGTTGCAACTCAAAAATGAAAGAGTTTGCTTGAGGTGGAGTTCACCAAAATCTCAGTTGCTCTGAGAGACTCTATCAGGAAGTTCAATCTAAAGCTCTATTATTGTACCAAGTTCAAATTCTACATTGACTCGGGCATGAATCAAGAGAACTTGGTTGTAAACAGAGGAGCGCGTGATCCAGAACAAAATGATCAAAATTGAAGACAAGGAACAAGATATTATGTAAGTCATCTCTGAACTATTGCTAACGTGACTCAACTTTTTAGCTATTGGATTAATAACTTTGAAAGCACCATTGGGCTGGACCAGGAAAAAATTGTTGAAATCCAGGAAGCAATGGTGGAATGTAGAGTGAACATGGAAACAATGCTGGTGAAGGAAAAGCTACTGGAGAAGGCTTACAGAGAACTAGGTCTCAGACACAGTCGTCCGGCTTCGCCACATGTCCTCTTAGTCTTCCAAATCAACAATCAATCATTATTTCTCAACATACATTCCGAAAATACAGACTTATTTTTCATTCTCAAATAAGTAAAATGAATAATAGAAGTGTGATTTTATCACCTTGATGAACGAAATTTTTCAAAAAAAAGACTTTTAGTAAAAAAACCTAAAAAGCACGCTTTCAAACTAAAAAGCTGACGTGATGAAAACTTAATTAGCTAACAGTGCTTGTTCGAGCGGATGAATCCCCTTAAAAAAGCGTGGGGTGCTTTGTAACACATTTATACACTAACTCTGCATCTTTCACCATCTGTCAAACAAGCCAAACGTCTGATGATTCAACAAAAACACAATTTTCTTTAATTAAAAGTGATTGCTCAGTTTTTAGTTCGAAAGCGTGTTTTCTGTTTTTTTTAGACCTCTGACAAAAACATTACCTTGGCAACGTTGCATACAGACGAACGGTTTATGAATTAACACCCCGTCCGTCAACCAATCCTCCACTACCTGTCAAATAAGCCAAACGTCAGATGATTCAACAAAAACACAATTTTATCTAATTAAAATTGTTCACTTTTTAGTTCGAAAGCGTGTTTTTTTTTTAGACCTCTGACAAAAACATTACCTTGGCAACGTTGCATATCAGACGGACGGTTTATGAATTACCACCCCGTCCGTCAACCAATCTTCCACTACCTGTCAAACAAGCCAAACGTCAGATAATTCAACAAAAACACAATTTTCAATCATATCATGAAAAACTCTTGGATAGTACTTGAAGAATACTAAAATGTATAGAAAATTCTTCAGTACAAGAAAAGAAAACACTCCATATTTTATAGTACTTCATTATCAACTCGTCTGTCATAATCCAACCATAACCCCACTTTCTTTCTTCCACTCTCTCTTTTTTCATTATAGTCATCTCATATCACGCAACTTGGAGCTTTTTACCTCTATTTTGTCAACTTTTTCCTGCTGCGTGAAGTGACTACCAAAAGTCTCCACCTCTATTCTGAAACTCTTGTCAACACTGAAATGTGGAGCGAATCTCTCGCATTTTTCCTTCAGACTTGTGTGCAGTTTTTCCAATGACTTTTCATGGCCCCATAGTTCCATGCAGTTTCTTAGAGATACTGATCGGCTTGTTAACAGTTTGGCATCGTTTTCTGAGGAGAATTCAACGAGCCAATAAGGTTCCTTAAATGTTTTTTCAGCCGATTGTCCAAGGAGAAACAAGGGGTACTCACCAGTTTTTCGGGTTTTTGGGAATATCTCATTTCAATGTTGAATAAACTCAGTAGCGATTCTATCTCCTGAAATTCATATAAAAACAAAGGTTCAATGTGTTGCTACAATCCTTATTTTTGTCGAACTTTAATAAAAAATAGAGCAAACTTTTCTTTTATCCTATCAAATACTCACAGCGATTTTAAAGTCGACGTGCTCCTGTGCAAACCAAAGAAGATATTTTTTCCAATTTTTCGACATATCGGAATTTTTTGATTCAGAAGAAATGAAATTCTTAAGAATTTTAAAGAAATTACAGAAATTATAAACATAACCTTATTTGAAGAACAAGAACATATTTTGACATCGGAACCGAGTGCATCTAATGTAAGGTTTACATTAAGTTTCATTTCGAAGTGGAACTGTCAAATTTTCGCTTGCCAAATGAGGATCATATGGTACCATCTACATTGTATTTCTGTTCGAAGTCACGCTGTCGCCAAAACAATTGTGGATGGCAGCATATTATTCTCGTTTGACAAGCGGAAGTTTAACAGTGACAACTTTGAAGTGAAGTTCAATGTAGCCTTAGTTGGGAATCAGTATCGATATAAACGTATCGATGATTGAAGATGCGAAATAAAAAAAGAATTAGGTTCGCCATTTGGCTACTTAAAACTAAATTATAAAATAAAAGTGTAAGTAAATAGACATTCTTTATAAGAAATCATACATACGCTTTGTCACAGTACGTTACAGTACATACCCGGATAGGTGTTAAAAAAGGATAAATAAATGGACTAAACGGAGAACGAAGAAGAAGAAAGATGAGAGTTTAATACACTAATACAGATCACAGAGCTAATTAAAAAATACAAAATTGTTATAAAAGAAAAGAACATTTAAGAGATACACTCTTATCCTTGTGAATTCTAAAAGTTTCTTAGCGAAAATTGAATTTTAAAAATAAGTAAAAACTTTAGCAAGAATGACATTTTGGATTTTGATATCTTGAGATGCTTTTCTCTTTCACAAAATAACAATTTTGTATTTGTTGAACAGCCTTATATTATACTTATCTTTCTTTTATCGTTTTCCGTCCGGAACTAAAAAAATAACAATATATGTAAATATGAGCACTTTCGTCAAGGTTAATGTTCATATTTCGTTATGTTTTTTTTCCTGTATAGATTTATTTTTCGACAGATGTTATGTTTAGACCAAACAAAAATCTTCTATCAAGAAATGACTTTGTCGTATTTTTAAATTTTAAGTACATCTGTCCTATTGTAATAACACCTATGCGGAGAGAATATTCAAACATTTCGGTATAGGATTCGGCAGCCGGGACACGCTCAAATTCTATTGGTCGATTTCAAAATCTTCGACTAATCAAAGGCGATGTGCCGAAACCGATACCGGAATGTTGAGCGGTACTGAAATCCAGGTCGGAAGGTTGCAATGCATTTTGTGCGAGCTTTGTTTTTTTGTGTGAATGATTGTTTTCACCCTTGACCTCCTCAGTATAGTACGCCCCTGATTGAAATTCTGAGCTCAAATTTTATGCGTTGTAGGCATTACATTTCATAATTTATGAATGAGCGTTTTCGGAAATATTGAAGAAAAACCATCTTCAGGGTGTGATTCGCCCTCAGCGAAGTATATTTTTCACAAATGATTATAGGAACTTTTTCCATGAAAAAACCCAGGCGGTAATCAGCCTTCGAATTATTTACCAATGTTCACCCTGTAGAATAAGTATAGTATGCTTTCAATTTAATTTGTCACTCTTTCAAAAGGCTGTAAAATATTTGTTCTTTGAGCTAGAAGGTCAAACAAAAAAAAAAGGATTGTAGGTTTTTTTTGTAAAGTTTTGTGCTATTGACTCCAATATTTTATAAACTGTCAAAATTATTGACATAGCTTACTTTTTTTAAAATCGCCCACCCTATATATTATTACATATTTAGAAAGGCGTTTTTTTTTTTGATCACGTAAATGTAAATATATCTATAGCACAATTCTATTCACTATAGTTTAGCACAAATTAGTATAAATCTAGTTAAGATTTTAATTTTTCAGGATGAAGATACACGAGTTTATTCATTTGTTTATAATAATTGTCATGGTTGCACTCGAATCGTATAATGTTATATATATATACGGGAATACTGTTGCTTTACAGTGAGTTGGTAAAAATAATAAAATAAATATGTGTTCATTCCTTATTTGAGTAATTCATTAGAATGCTGTATTTACAAACCACAAAATCTTATATATCTTAGTAAATACTCAGAACAAGAACTATATAAATTATTGGAAACAAAAAAGATACCCCTGTAAATCACAATTTTATCCAGATTTATAACAATTTCCTCTAAACTATTGAATAGAAAGGGCATGTGTTATATTTTCGTGATCCGAAAAAAGACGCCTTTCTAAATATGTAATAATATAGGGTGTGCCATTTATAAAAAGTTATGTCAAAAGTTTTGACATTTGACAGATTATAGAATATTTGAGTCACTAGCATAAAACTTAACGAAAAACCCTACAATTTCTTTTTTTGCTCGACCTTTCAGTTCAAAAAATAAATATTTTACAGCCTTTTGAATGTGTGACAAATCAAATTTAAAGCACTGTACCTATATACTTAGTATACAAATCTCGTCAAGGTATTCAAAGTTGCATGAAAACCTAGCACAGGCTGAATTCCACAATGTTCTATATTCTTTCTAGCAGTTTAGTTACTGTCGAAAAAACATGTAATTACACACCTCATTCTGACCAGTCACTACAAGTATATCTATGCACACTATACACATCAACATTCCGACCTGGACTTCAGCACCGCTCAACATTCAGTTTCGGCACTTCGTCTTTGATTAGTCAAAAGGTTGAAATGGGCGGGGGCCGCAGCATTTTTCGTGAAGAGCACGTGGCGACCACGACACTAGTGAACTTTGTAGTATCCCGCCAAAATGGAAACCACTTGGTAGCCACGGGTTTATCACGTGGTAACCACGAAAGTGGGGAACAATTTTTTCGTGGCAGCCACGTTCCGACGTAGTTTCCGGAACTTATTCAGTAACGTTTCAGCCACGTTGTAAGAACGTGGCGGAAACGTGGGAGTATGGTGGTCGCCACTAACAATAAAACTTTGCACTCTGATCCTCTTTGTTCTATGTCCGTCTTTGTCCTGCATATTGTTGTCCGATTCTCCTTGTTTCTTCTTGACAGAACAACTTATGACTTATAATTTTAGCGGGTACGTAATGGAAAATGAGAACAGGTACCTATATATACTATCATTACCTCATGTTAAATAGAGGAATGCTATTACAAGAATGGCAAAAATTTCAAACGAATGATATTTTACTGTCGAATATTGATATTGTAGCTCGAAATATGGTCACGTGCCTCTCAATTATTTGGTTTTTGAGAAAAAAAACATCAAATCAGTAAATTTTGCGGCTGAAAAATAATGTATTCAAGTATCGCGCAAACATTTTTTTTAACGATGTTGATGCTTTAAAACGATTGAATATATCTATTAATTTGACCATATTTCATCCGAAACTAAGAAAAATCGAATTTTTTGAATAGCGCGTATGTTTTCGCCATAATGGCGGTCTTAAAACCGATAGCAAAGATGTCTTCCTCTTGAAAATGGAACTATAAAGTGGTGTACACCAAAAATATGTTTTTGAAGTTGCGGAAACTAGAAATCTGCCACTTTAAAGTTACGGTCAATGCATAAGTGGCGAAGGGAACTAATTCAAACATTTTTTTACCACTTGAAGGTGGCGCTTTTGTGGCAACCACTATTTTGCCACTCCCACTCACATGCGCACTCTCACACATGTGTAATTCATAACCTCAAACTCCAATCGTAAATAAACCACCGGTCAACTAGTCATTTTTCTTTTCCGATATAGATAGCCTGTAGCGTTTTTTTTGCTGTGATAATCATTAACTTCGGTTGGAATTGAAATGAGTTTCAAAATTGTGTCAACAATTGAGAAAAAAGGTGTTTGTTTCTGTGTAGTTCCATATCAGTGGGAAAAGGAAGGAACTTTATTTTGGCCAAGCCATTTGAATTTAAGTTGCTATCGCCTATTTTCCCCATTTTACACAAAATATGTATGCACTCTGATGAAAACAAGGAAGTTTTCGCACAAATAATAAACCACATAACCTTGAACGTTTGATTTGTGGAAAACTGGCCCGGGTGAAGTGGACATCGGGCCACTAATAGGTGTATGACACTTCAATGTGAATTTTGAAAGCAAGAGTACCTTTGAAGTGGCTTTAGTTTCTTGCGACCGGTGAAAATCACTTATGAGAGTGATTAACACGTGGTAACAACTATCACATTTATATAATTGAGTGCTGTCACTATAAAGAGATATTAAAAGTTTTCAGAACGTTATCACGACCATGACATACACTTTAAGGTGAATGCCAATTCAAGGTGGTATTGAAGTGATACAGTTTAGTTGCCACAACTATTACTTTTCACATCAAAGTTTTTATAACTTTGAAGTAGTCCTGTTAAGTGATTGAAACGTTTCGAACACCTTTAGTAGCACCACAAGTATTTACAGCTATGAAGTGTTCTCCAGCAGTGGAATTCACGTGAATACATCTATATCAATATAAAATGAAGTTTTTTGCACTGTATACGGATAGTTTTAGTGACTATCACGTGATAGCCACTGAATCGAACTGGCGATATCCGTTCCTGTTACTATAAATGCTACTTGGGGGACCAATAGAATTTGAGTGTGTGCCGAGTCCCATACCGGAATGTTTAGATGCATCCGGGGACATCCTGTATACAGAGATAATATTGGCTTAATTGGGCTTAAGGATGATGTGCGCAGACCATGGGAGCTTTATCATTGCGATTATGTGGTTCAACACACTCTGTTGTACAAAAACAAATATTCAAACACGGTTAAACCAGTAACTATATTTACATACAAGAGTAGAAAGAGGTTTTTTTCTCTACTGACAAAATGTCAACACAAATATCTACCTGCCAATTTTTTGTTTCAAACTTGGTTTCAAACAAACTTTGTAAAATAATGATTCTGTTTTGCGTTAAAAGACACTATTCGCGGATTGGACATTTTGATTTTGACTAAGAAACATCGCTAAGAAACGATTTGATGCAGGACAACTATGAGAGATTAATTGCTTCAACTATGGACATGCATGGTTGGCAAGTTTTTTTTTTGAGGTTTCTGTTAATTTGAGCTAAAACATATTATCAAAAGTATTTCATTACCGATTTGTGAATGTCCGTAGAAAAATATAGTTTCCCTTCACTGCCTTTGCGTACGGGAAAGCATCACTTTGCTTGCGCACTTGTTGGGAAAATAACTATTTTTGCACACGACTTCTTTTGGCCAAAAATGAAGGAAGAATGAATAAAAGTTTTCCAATCAGCATGGAAAGATCTATTTCTCAGACATGTCAGTTTGGGACATAAAGGCAACCTCATAGTTCGCCGGTATCGGTATCGGCATCCGTAACGTAACGATCGTACGACGACAAGTAAAAAAGCTGTTAAAGCTTTATTTTGGTTTCGGTATCCGTGAACGGAAGGTACTTACTTTGTATTCGTCACTTTTTATTTTTATTTTAAATTTATTCACAAGGAGCTGAACATACGCCTTAAAAAAGACCGAAGTTCCTCCCGGTAAGAACTGTGAGGTTCTCCCGAACAGAATCCCACCTACTTAGGTCCAAATTAAGGGTTTTGACCCGCCACTTCGCGCAAAACATAAACATCATCTTCTGCAAAATAAAACATCCTTTTTTTTAATAATTGGCGAAAACAATATGAAGACATCACAACAACTTTCTTGAAATCAAATAGTTTAGGCTATGTGAACAACAACAAACTGACATTTGAACGAGATGATACCGAATCGATGCCGATACCGATCAAGGTCCGTAACGTTACGTTGAACGTTCGCTATCGTAGCTCCGGTATCTCTTCTGCACATGCGCAATACGATATCGTTACGGATACCGGCCAAAAAATGCACTTGCTTTATTTATGTCCCTAATGTCATAGCAAAGAAAATTGACTTTTCCTAACAAGATGGCACTGACAGCATGACCATAATTCTTGAATTTCAGGAGAATGATCGTTCTCTTGACAGAAGTGAAGATTGCGCGGTATCGAAATGCAGTTTTTGATCGGTGTGTGATCGTTCACTTAAACTGTCACTCGTTCCCCGCTCAAGAATTAGGCTCCTGAGAGCTGTGTAAAATTCCCACTTTCTCCCCTATTCAAGTCAAATTACTACATAATAGGTGTGTTTGTTATGCTCCTCTTGTGCACAATTTTCTACACTACAACACTCAGTGTGGCTTTGTTTGTGAAATGTTTTTTAGGATAGAATATCTTTACTGAACTAGAAAAGATATTCTATCCCAAAAAACAGTCGAACATTTCACAAACACAAAGCCACACTGAGTGTTGTAGTCATCAAGATCCTACCTCCATGGTTGTAGTGTAGAAAAGTGTGCAATAGTGGAGCATAACAAACACACCTATTATTTATGTTCTAGTACGGAATACACTACCAAAGATTTATTTCTGTATATAAGTGTGTTAGTAATTTTGGTGTGGGATAGTGTAATGCAAATAGATTTTGTAACTTATGACTACAGACTAAAAAAGTGTAATGGCAGTGTAAAGAAAATTCACCAAACGCATAAGTACGTTTGGTAAAGATATTCTATCCTAAAAAACAGACAAACATTTCACAAACAAAGCCACACTGACAGTGAGTGTTGTAGTTTGTAGTGAAGAAAAGTGTGCACTAGTGGGGCATAACAGACACACCTTATAAATCTTTGACACTACAAAAATGATCTCCGCCATTGTGCCAGGAAAATTCAATTTTCCACATAAACCTTGTTCCTGCAGCAGATTTCTAAAAACTGTTTCTGCATCACATTTTCAATCAATAAAAATATGATCAATCAAATCAATCAACATCGATCATCAATTACAGATTTCTGTAACCAAGAACAAACCCCGCCACTTGCTAGTTCCCTCGGCCACCACCAAAACACTGGCACACGTTTTGGCGCCAGCGATTCATTAAATGGTGAACGAACGAGTGGGAGTGTTCTCGCTCGGCTCACCTAACCTATTAATTTTAAATTATTTTTTCCAACAATTTCGTGTGTGAAAAAATCGTCGGAAATGCTATTCGCGCAAATGTCCGATAACCAGTGACGATTTCCACCGTAACAAACCCGTGAAAAAGTGAGTGAATTGGTTTGAGTGTATTTGTTTTTTTTTGTAAACAAACAGTTGTCAATTTGTGAAGTGTTTTTGTTTTGGTCGTGGGCTACTTGGACTTGGATTTGAGGATAAAATTAAACGCCTGGTTTTTAAGTTAAACTGTCAGTTTATTTAACAATTGGGTATAGTTAATGATTTCACATATTAACCCCAATTTCAATAAACAACCGAATTTCTTAGCAAACTGGAAGGAGAAAGGTTTAATGAGAATGAGACTTAGTACTTAATAGTTTTTGGGATTTTAAACTCCTTATTCTTGTATCAGAAGCTAATTTTGGGGTAATAAAAAAATTCCTAACCTCAAAACTGAAGTTAATCTTGGGGTTAAATTTGTTTAACTGATAAGTTGTCAGTTTGATTAAATTTGCAAATATACCTCTTCAAAAATTGGGATTTGAAGTTGAGATCAGTTTAATTTAGTTGAATTAAACTTCTCCAAGGATTTATCAAATTATTTATTCATTATTAAAAACGAGATTTGAAAGGGAAACCCTTAAACAAAGATTCCTTAACCTTAAAACTGAAATTATTAATCTTAAGGTTAAATTAGTTTAACTGATAAGTTGTCAGTTTGATTAAATTTGAAAACATACCTCTATAAAAATTGGCATCTGAAGTTGAGATCTGTTTGATTTAATCGAAATTGTCGACATTTTTAAACATCTTTTCACAATTTCCTGTTCTTTAATTATTATTTAGTCGAATTAAACTTCTCCAAGGATTCATTAAATTATTTATTCATTATTAAAAAAGAGATGTGAAAGAGAAACCCTTAACCAAAGATTCTTTAACCTTAAAACTGAAATTATAAATCTTTAGATTAAATTTGTTTAACTGATAAGTTGTCAGTTTGATTAAATTTGAAAACATACCTCTATGAAAATTTGGTTTTTAAGTTGAGATCACTTTAATTTAATCGAAATTGTGGAAATTTTAAAACAAACATTTATTTTGGGATTTGTTAAGTACAGTTTTTTCCGAGGTTTTTTCAATTGTTATTTAAGTAGTTGAATTAAACTTTCTCAAAGATTTAATCAATTTTTTATTCTTAGTATTCTGGTTTGAAAACGAAATTTAGGAAGGGAACCCTTAACCAGAGTTTAACCTTAAAATTGAAATTATTATTAATCTTGAGGTTGAATTTGTTTAACTGATACGATACGTTGACAGTTTAATTGAATCCCTTTGAATTTTTTGAGTAGTGACTATTGACTATTGAAAAAATGATGTTGAACGGAATAATCGAGGGAATAATTATAGGTACCCAAGTATAAATAACGAGATAAATAACATTATTGTGGGTTTCGGTTTAAATAAATTAAATGTTTCGTCAATTAACATTGCAAATGTCAAATGTCGTGATCTCGGTCGTGATTGAATCGAATCTGTCCAAAGTGAAAAATACACTTTCTCTTAGAAGTAGCCAAGGAAGTAGCAATTTGTCAAAATGTTTTCATTAATAAAAATCCCAATTTCAATGCTCGAAAATATCCAATCTACTAAATGGCCAAGTGAAAGTGCTGTTAAAGTTTATTTCTTCATTACTTTTAAGTGATTATTGCGAGGTTTAAAGGGAAAGGAATTAATAAGGTACTTATATACAGGGTGTCCGGAAAAATGTGGAAAATGTCTTGGATGTATCTAGGTAGAACATGAACAAATATGCCGAGAAATAAGCTAATTACTTGGCTAATTATAGTATCTATATTTTATTCCCTAGGGAGGAAATGCGTTTTATTCAATAATATAGGATTACGATGTCAAATATTTACACCTCGATTTACACATCCAAGCGAGCTAAAAGAGGCATAATAGGTATTTCAAAATCCGAGTCAAAAACTGTCAAAAATATCCCCAACAATCATGATGTTTTTGAAATCAGGGGAAAAATGCTTAATTGGCGCTAATTAAGGAATACGAGGTGTGTTAAATAAATGAAAAATCAAAGGAAAATTGTTGCTTTAACTCATACTATGACTACATTTACTTGGGAAGACTGGAAATAGTGTATCCGAGTCCTTAAACTTGCATTTTATGTTACTTCATATTTGAGGAAAAATGGACATCGTGGAACAAAAACAGTCACTGAAATTGCAATTTTGAAGTTAAACAGGTGATTGTTGTGTTAAATTGAAGAAAAATAGTTGTTACAACTTCCATTTAGAAAAAGTATCAACCTGTCAAAATTTGACAGATAGAACTCTTATTTTTGATTCAAAATTGTAGAATCCATTTAGTGATTAATAATAGGACTTGTTAATATTATTTCCAATATAAAGGCACATTTTAACGATCGTATTTCGCAGATGTTTACCGTAAAAAGAAAATATTTGCCCGCTCGAGGAAGCTACTCCGTTTTCAAAGAGACTCTCATCTATCTCTCCAGCTAGTCCTTCGTTACGTTGACTTTAATTTTCTCTATAAACGCTCTTACGTTGGGAATTAACGAGAATTAGAGCATAAAATTTGATGTTTATTCACGAGGTCTGGGTTTATAACAGGATATTGTGAAAAAAAAGTTGAATTGAGGCAAACATAAATAAACTGGTTTTATTTTAAGGCCCATGTTGGGGTATGATTATAATTCAAAAAACGACAAAAAATGTCATGTTTGGAAGTTTTTGTTTTTTTAAATTTGAAACAATTAACTTGTGAAAAATAACTTTTTAGATGATTTTGTGATGATTTTCTGAATGGCGGACTTTTTTAATTTTTGGATGTTTTTTTGCAAAATTTTACTCTGGATAATTAAACTCCTTTTGCTGTTTTTTAAGCTTTTTGGGTCTTTTTATACTTTTTTTTGCTATATTTTCACTTGAGTGGAAAAAATGAATTAGGCGTTCTGAAACTCCTAAAATCGTTAGAAGATTATTTAACGTCCCTTAAGTTGAAAAAAAATTAGTCAAACTCTTTGAGACTCCCAAAATCGCTCGCAAAATCGCCAAAAAAAATGTTTAAAAAAAAAATAGAAAAAACAGATTCACTTCTAAACTGAATACAATCATTGAAACTTTAAGCTCTCATCGAGGCTGTAAATTTCATAAGAATTCCGGAAAAACTTCTATGAAATACGAAATGTCAACGTCCTTAAATTAAAAATACAAAAAAATGAATTTTCCGGGGAATTTTCCGGAACACGTGAAAAAAAATTCTCTCTGCTTCTAAATTTCGTTCTAAATACAATCATCAAAACTTTAATCTCTCATTGAGGCTACAAACTTAAATAAAACACATTTTTTTTTTGTAAAAGTCCTTAAAATTCAATAAAAAATTGATTTAAAGGAAATTAAAGTAACAGGTTCGACTACTTCAAAGTACGTACAATTCCTAAAACTTTGAACTCTCATTGAGCATCAAATTTCTTAAAAATTAAAAAAAAAATTAAATGATTAAGATGTTTTAAACGTCCTTCAAATAAAAAATAATCAATTGAACTTTTTGACATTTCTTAAAACGTCCGAAGAATGTTTTTTTAAATAAATAAACAAAAAAAAAGATTTAGGTACCTACTCCCAAATAGGGTACAATCGAGGGTACAATCGAGGGTACAATCATTGAAATTTTAAACTTTCATTCATTAAAATTTCATGAGAATTCCGAAAAAGGTTGAATAAATGTCAACGTCCTCCAAATTTTGGAAAAAAAAATTATTAAACTTTTTGAAACTCCCAAAATCGTCAAAAAAATGTTTTAAAAGAAATAATAAAAAAAACAAGTCTACTTCTGAATATAATCACGAAAACTAAACTTTCATTGAGGCTTTGAAATTTCAAACAAAATCCAAAAAACTTTTATAAAATGTTGTCCTTTAAATATAAAAAATATAAATAATTAAAAAAAAATAAAGCTTGTCAAGTTTTACATATTTGATAAACGCCTGGATAAACCAAGTGACAAATAATTTTAAAACGACAATCTAAAATTCAAGACACAAAAATTCTTGAAAACTTAAATATTTTTGCTATAAAACTAAAACAAACCTACTTGACCCTTATTTAAAACTCAAAGTTGAATATTATCGCATTTTTTGGGCAAATTTGCGTTCACAGCAAAATAAAAATTTTACAAAAGATCAAATCCTCAAGTAAGAAGCATACAAAAAAAGTTTGAAACCATTCGCCCTCTAAAATTTCTCGTTAAACATTTGAAAAACCATTGAACTGAAAAATCTTTAAAATAAACTTACTTCAAGAGTCGTTTCAAGATATTCGTCGAGTTTATAATTAAAACCGCACATAATTCTATCAATTTATAATAATTGAAAAGTAATGATCTGTTTTGTTGGAATATTTTATAAGTAAACAGAATTTAAATCAATTGCAAGAAGATATTCAAGGTGGTTAAATATAATTTTATTTAATTTAATCATGGTTTAAGTTGATAAAATTGAAAATAATTTCACTTGATTGCTATATAAACTGTCTTTTTCATTTAAACATTTTATTAAACGACTTAAAATTTGAAAAAAATGTAACCACTACAATTTCTAATGGTCGTTGACGGAATTTTTGAAAATTTTGCTTAAAAGAAGTTCAAAGATTTGTTTTTTGAAAAATGTCCACTTCAAACTCCTACGATAGTTCTACAATTTTTAACGAATTTTTGAAAATCATGGAACAAGAACACAGCAAAATTCCAAGTGTAACTTTGACAAGCTATAATTTTCATACCGTTTAAAATTTTTTTGAAATTTTGGTCATAAAAAATTCAAAGATTTCTTTATTGAAAAATGATCACTTCAAACTCTTACGTATGTTTCAAAATTTTTTACGAATTTTTGAACATGAAAACAGCAAAATTCAACTTTAAATTGAACAAGCTATGCCTTTAGCAATTTTGGCTTGAATTTTTGGTCATGAGGGGTTTAAAGATTCCTTTATTGAAAAATATACTATTAACAATGAAACACCCTGTAATTGCAGGCAAAATCACAAAAAAGAAACGAGTCAGCTCAATGTACATTAAAATCATTAAAAACAAATTACTGTGCATAATGCTCCATTTTCTTATCACCATAATGGCCAATATCGAAGTCTAGGTCACGTTTATTTGGGTTGAAAGATTTATTTTTATTTTGGCATAGAGTGCATAAAGTGAAAATAACACGCGTCACTAGTGATTAAGCTTCAGTTATCGCTTAGTACTTTTATTTATAAACAGGAACATATTTTTGTAATCTTCACTGTAGATGATTAATGTTTATTGATGTTTATCGTCTTAGCACCGTCTTCCAATTTATATTATAGAAAAATAAAATGAAATTGTTTAAGCTCCTCATACTCATATCCATATAGTCCAAATGACCCATTAGCATATCAAAACATATCAAAAACCCTCCAATTAGTGAAAATGAACTCCAGAATGCATTTGGCCGGTTCGTTTTTGAACAATTCTCTTGCTATCCGGCAAGAGATCCAGAGATTTGAAAGTGTGCATCCATCCATTTATGCTATCTACGACCTGATTGATATGATACCAGATGGACTGGTTGCGCAGCAGATCAGGGATCATGTTGTTTGCATTGAAGGTAAGATTATGTTAATATTGTTTGTCTTTGATCAAGTGAAAAAGATAAGAGCACCTTTAAGAAATAATATTATATCATCTAGGTGAGTAATAGCTATTTTACGCGAGTAGAACACTCGAGAGAACACTATACTTTTTCCGAGACTTTTTCTATGATTATTCAATAATTGAAGCGAACTTTGCTATATTTAATTTCATTTGGTCGATACTTTTTGACAACTGCTGTACTCAAAGTGAGGTTAGGTTGTCAACACAATGTGGCAATGACTATAAAACAAGTATGGACGGTCAAATGGGCTGTTTCAAAATGATGTATTTGAAGGTGGAGTTGATAAATGAAGAGGAAAAACTGAAAATAATTCAGTAAGAATTGGAAAAAAACGAAATAAAATGTAAAAAATAACCGAACTAAATCGATAACTAAATTCAGATGGCAGATCAGAACAAAAAATAAAAAATAGTAGAAAAAAATCAGCATGAGTAAGAACACTGGTGATACTTTTATGATAAAGTTCGATTCTTAATGAACCACTCTTCATTTATCTTTTTGGATTTTGAAGATCGGAATAAAATTGAAGCAGTGGCGTAGGCTTTGACATTGACCTACAAAACACCCCGTATAAAATTTTCCAGGGAACTTCCGTACATGTTCATGACAAATTCCTGTTTTTGAAGAATCACTCTTCACAAATCCTTTTAAATTTTGAAGATCGATTAAAAAATTGAAGCAGTGGCGTAGGATTGAAAAGTTGGTGAAAATGACATTGACTTACAAAACACCTTGTATAAGATTTTCCAGTTAACTTCCGGACATTTTTGTAACAAATTTTGGTTATTCAAGAATCACTCCTTATTTATCTTTTCAAATTTTGATGGAGCAGTGGCGTAGGCTTGAACAGTTGGTGAAAATTACATTTATTAACAAAACACCCTGTATAAAATTTTCCAGGGGACTACCAGACATTCTTATAACAAATTCTGGTTATTGAAGAACAACTCTTCACTTGGTTTTTTGAATTTTGAAAATCGGAAGGAAATTGAAGCAGTGACGTAGGCTTAAAGAATTGATGAATATGACAAAACACCCCGTATGAAATTTTCCAGGGATTTTCCGTACATGTTCATCACAAATTCCTGTTTTTGAAGAATCACTCTTCACTCATTCTTTTAAATTTGAAAGATCGATTAAAAAATTGAAACAGTGGCGTAGGATTGACAAGTTGGTGAAAATGACATTGACTTACAAAACACCCTGTATAACATTTTCCAGTGAACTTTCGGGCATTTTTTTATCAAACACAAACACACCCTGTATAAAATTTTCCAAGGAACTTCCGGGCAAGTTTATAACAAATTCCGTTATATTTTGAAGCTATCACTAATAATCTTTATTCAGCTAATTTGCTGTAAAAATACAATAATAAAACTATATAATTTGTATGTATGTATGTATGTATGTATAGGTTGTTAAAACATAGATAAAAAAAACATCAAAAATGAAAAGCGCAAGACAAACTAGATGAAGGAAAAAATATCAAAATAGAAAAGAATTTTAGTGAATCAATATATCAAAACCAGGATCAAAACACTTGAAACAAAAACTTTCAAAAATAAAAAATATTTTATTTTAAGAAGATGAACGCGAGGGTAAAAGAAAATTACATAGTGAAAAAAAAAGAAAACAAACCGATAGAAAATTTTAAAAAGTGATAAAATCCAGGCTAAAATGTAAAATAATAATTCAATACCTAAAAGAAAAAAAATAAGCAGCAACGGTGAGAAAAATCTTTTTATCCATTAGAAGAAAAATAGTGGAGAACTATCATTTGAAAAAAATTCTAATCAATGTATCTGTCACAGTAAAACCTGGTAATCAGTAAAAGCTAACTGTTATACTAGGAAAAGTAAGCTTTTCCTGATTTGGAAACATTTAGCTAGTGAAAGTTGAATTCGATCGACTTCATCATACTTTTACTAGTAATTGTTAGCATTCACGTAACTTTTCTAGTGAAAGCTGCTACACTGAAAATTATTATCGTGATTATAAATATCCTTTTTGGTCCGAGTTGGAATTCGCCGACAGATTAGACGCTCTGGAAAATACGAGACTTATGAATCGCAGGTGTACAATGTGAACATTGTTCAGATACCGTATTATAGAAAATACTTAAGTATTCTCAGTAGGGGTTAGTCTGGGTTAGTTTGGGTTCGTTTGGGTTAGTTTGGGTTTGGCAAAAATTTTGATGTCGCGTGAGCGACATCATTTAGTGCCCCCCGTACACCTTGGGATAGTTAAATGGCGGAAATAAGTTTTAAAAAGAACTTTTCCTAACTGCTTTCAGTAAAAGTTGATTTGATAAAGTTTCTCCAACATTCACTAGTGAAAGTGTACAATATTCTTCAAAATTTAACATTTCCTAACGGATCAAGTAATTGCTAGCATCAACTAGTGAAAGCTAGCTTTCACTGAATTCCTAACATTTACTGTAACATATCCATTTGTTGGAGAGGTTGAGATAAAAAAAAATGACACAATTCAGAAGAGAAAACATGAAATGTCAGAAAAAAGGATAAAGAGGTGCCACCAAGATTAGGAAAAGTATAATAAATTAGGTACTGAAACTTAAGAAAAACAAAAAATCAATTAACAAAAAGTGACAAATGTATAAAAAGATAAAAAAACTAAGTATGTATTGTATTCTCATGTTTATTGTGGACAAATTCGACTGAAAAGGAAAAACTTGGAAAATGGTGACATACAATTTACAATACAAGTAACAACAAAATTATATAAAAATCAAAAAAAAATATAATAACCAAACTCATCAATATTGAAAATCGCAAGATAAAACAGATGACAGACCAAAGAAAAATACTGAAAAACAAAAGTAAAAAGGCACCTTGTAAAAGTGGAATAGATCAAAACTAACTAAGTACATACATCAAATCATAATCAATAAAAACTCTACAAAGGACAATTATTTATCATTCTCAGCTGTCATTCACGTCATTTGTCAGGTCTGGTGTCAGAGAGTGTCACTTATGTCTACTGCGGCCCGATGTTGTCAAATTGTTGCGTTTGGTGGATCAAGTGTCAAGTGTGATATTATCGTGAACATAAAATAATATTATAATAATGGAGTAGAAAAAAAAACATAAAAGTTTAAAGAAAGAAATAAAGGAGCAGCAATGATGAATTAATTATCTTATTCATTAATGTTTATCGAACTACATGTGTATTTACCTTATAGCTCTTGCTAAATAAAGATAATTATTATTATTATTATTCTCCACGGCCCCGAAAGGACGCCACTGGAAATCAATTTTTCTTGAATAACTTCAACCACATAAAATAATTTGATGAAAATTTAATATGATGAACAGTGAATATTACCTCTCAAAATACTGCCGCTGGTAAACTCAAAAAGCTAATTATGTTTTAAGGGCATTATTTTTAAGAGGTACCTAATGTTTACTGTTTATCATATTAATTTTCATCAAATTATATTAAGTGGTTAAAAAGTTATTCAAGAAAAATTGATTTCCAGTGGCGTCCTTTCGGGGCTCGTATCTCCGTGGAAAGGGCATCTAGGAAAAAATTTACGGGAACTTGTCATCTTATTTTTCAATGTTCTATCTGAATCCGAAAGATCTCCCACATTTTCCTGGACACTCTGTATAACAATAAAAAAAAAAAAGTTGTGAAGAAGAACAAAACCATTTTATATATTTTGTCGCACCAGGGATTGAAAAATATTTTCAACAAAATTCACCAAAAGTGAAAACCGCAAGAGAAAAAGACCGAGGAAAAAAACTTAAAAATAAACGAAAGGATAATAAGCTATGAAAGAATGAGAAAAGGATTATGCACCTACAAAAAACTGGTATAAATCACTTGAAACAAAAAATATCTAAATACAAAAGAATAAAAACTGTGAAATGAACTAAAACGACAACTGTCATTCTCGTCACTTGTCAAGTATGTCAGGTGTCACTTATGTCTTGTTACTGTAGCTCGATGTTGTCAAATTGGCCACAATAGTCTATTTGGTGGTGTTTCTGTGGCTGTGGAGGAATTTATTTATTAGATACCTATTATTGATGATAGGTAACAATGGCTCTGATAGTTATTGTTAGTTTTATAATAAAATAAATCAGGATATCCGCACTCAACATGAGGATATCAAACATTGGAAAAAAAATCCAGAAATTTATTGGCCATTAGCCAGTTTTTCTCATCTATTGAAGTGTTGAGAAAAACGAGGAGACATATGAGTCGGCATTCCGGTTGCATTCCCACATTCCATATAAATTCAGCAAATGCCATGCAGCGTCCATGCGAGGGTCTGATTATGTCATATAAATCGCAATATAAAATATAACCATACGAAGGCCATCCTTAATTCAATCTTGAATTTTACGATATTTATCGTTTCCGAATTGCGCTTTTGAGCTTCTATACAGGGTGGTAAATAAAGTACTGGTAAACTTTTTTTTTCTTTATTGTCCCCCCATTTCCACAGAGATTTTTTGTAGCTTTTTTTCGATATGCCCAAGTTCTTGTTACGTCCATACCTCGGAATATTTTTGGATTTTTGTTGATATATTGTTTCGTTTTTGAAATATCGACTTTTTTCGAAATTATGACACGTAGGGCTTTGAATGGCTGTTCTGCTAATTCTAAGTTTACAACTGACAATGTTATGGCATAGCTCTATTGTTAAGCTGTCTTCTGATGACTTATTGGATTGGATACGATGAGTATACAGGGTGTGCAAAAGAATTTTGATCATGAGTAGAGCACTTTTTAGTTATTTTGTCAGGTTTTCTTGAAAATTAATTATTAATTAATTGATCAATTCAGCTTCTTCGACATAATAATTTTCAAGAAAACCTGACAAAATAACTGAAAAGTGCTCTACTTATGATCAAAATTCCTTGGCACACCCTGTATACTCAAAATATTGCTGAGTATCCAATAAGTCATCAGAAAGACAGCTAAATGATATCCATGTCATAACATTGTCAGTTGTGAACTTAGAATTGGCAGAACAGCCATTCAAAGCCCCATGTGTCATTTTTTTTTAAGTATTCATCAATTTAATTTCCACTTTTTTTTTTATTCTATATTTATTTTATTTCAAATTGAAATTCTAGGTATACAATTAACCGAACAATTAACATTAATTATTAATTAACATTAGATAAGTAACAGTAACATTTTTATTATTAATTTTCATAAATAATTCTTTCAAATATCACATCTTGGCAACAAGGTATCGAGGTTGTAATTTTTGTGGACTTTGATGACAAATTCTTGAAACCAGGCAATGAAAAAAAATTCTTTTGGAAATAAGAGATAAATGAAGAAATCGAAAATAATCTTCTGAATGAAGGGAGGAAAGATTGTTGTGTATTCAGTCCAAATTTGAGGTTGATATCTCGTCCATTGTTTGATTTTTTGAGAATTTGATGAACAATAATTCTTGAAACCAGTCGATAAAAAAATCCTTTGAAAAATTAGATATAAATTAAAAAAATAAAAAACAATTTTCTTGAGTAATATGTATTCAGTCCGAATTTGACGTTGATATCCCGTCCACTTTGTCCGGTTTGCTTTTTTGGAAAAAAAAAATCGTTTATATGCGTGTATTCAATACAAATTTGACGTTGATATCCCCCCCACTGTTTGATTTTTTGGGAATTTTGATGAAAAATTCTAGAAAACGGGTAGTTAAAAAATTCCTGTAAAAACTAGAGTTAAATGAATAAATGAAAAATAATCTCCTTAATATTCAGTCCAAATTTGATGTTGATATCCAGTCCTTTTTGTCCTCTTTGATTTTTTGGGAATTTGATGAAACATTCTTGAAACAAGTCGATGAAAAAAATCCTGTAAAAAATTAGAAATTAATGAAAAAATAAAAAACAATCTCCTAAATTGAGAAAAGATTGAGGTTTGGATTGATGAGTATTCTGTTCAAATTTGACGCTGATATCTTGCATCCCTACTTTGTCCCTTTATGGGAATTTCTGAAAAATTCTTGTCAATAAAAAAAACCTGCAGTGATAAAATAAGAAACAATCTCCTCAAAGGAGAAAATATTGATAAGTATTCAGCAGTCCAAATTTGACGTTGATATCTCGCCTACTCCCTCTTATACAGGGAGTTACTTAATGGTATGTCATAATTTCAAGGGGGAGTTAAATTTTAAGTGGAAAAGGTCATATTATAAACTAGTCTAAAAAAAAAAAAATTATAAAATAAAATAAAATAAAATAGAATAATATAAAAATAAAAAAAAGTGTGTTTCTCTACCATAATATCCTGTGGCAAAATTCAGTTCAATATCTCAAACCGTCTTTGAAAAATGTATTAAAAACTAAAAATAAAATAAATCTTTAACACCCTGTATCCTAAAAACCAAGCATTTTAAGACACAAGTTTATATATAATCTTTTCGATCTAAAATTTATCCAGGAACTCCCCCTTAAAATTATGACATACCATTAAGTAACACCCTGTAATGTTTTTTTGGGAAATGAGTCTATAATAAAAATCGTGGCAGAAAATCAATGATAAATAATGAAATATAAAGAAGATTGATGAGTATTCAGTCCAAATTTGACGTTGATATCTCGCCTACTCCGTCTTATTTATGATTTTTTGGGAAAATGTTGGAATAAGTCTATAAAAAAAATCGTGGCAGAAAATCAGAGATAAATAATGAAATAAAAAAAACAATCCCCTAAATATAAAAAAAATTGATGAGTATTCTCTTCATATTTGACGTTGATATCTCGGCTTCTTTGTCCTGTATGCATTTTTGGAGATTTGTTGGGAAATTCTTGAAACGAGTCGTTAAAAAAAATCTGGCTGGATATTAGAGATAAATAATGAAATAAATTTCGACGTTGATATCACGTCTACTTTCTCCTTCATCATTTTTCCGGGAATTTGGGGAAAAATTGTTAGGAGTCGATAAAAAAAATCCTGTGATTAATCAGAGATAAATAAATAAAAAAAAATAATCTTCTGAATGGAGAAAAGACCGAAATGAGTACTAAGACCAAATTGGACGTTGTTATCCCGTCCTGTATGATTTTTTGGGAATTTGATGAAAAATTCTTGAAACGAGTTGATGAAAAAATCCTGCAGACAATTAGAGATAAATATAATGAAACGAAACACAATCTCTCTTGATGAGTATTCAGTCCAAATATGACGTTGATATCACCTATACTTTGTCTTGAATATGAATTACAAAACCTCGTATTTGGCAATTTTTTTGTTTTATTCCCCCTTAACCCTGATTTCCATTTTGACAAAAAATTGCAAATTTGATCGAACCTTTGACCATTCACTACTAGACCAGGAATCTCATTCATAAACTGAAGATTGTTTTGGCGCCATTCGTGCAATGAGAAAGACAAAAATAAAGAGTGGTTATTGAGCTATTGTTGGCAATATCGCATTCGCACGAACATTTCTCCAAAAACTACGTTAAAGCAGTTAAACTTTTTGGCAACTCTGCACTGAAAACCAGAAGACCCGCCTCCCTCAGACCTGTTTATCAATGAGCAGACGTTAAAGCTAGGTTGTCGTGTTGAGATGATGATTAATCTTCAAAAATCATGGGATATTTGAAAATTGGACTAAAGATACGAGTAAATAATAAAAACCGGCTAAAATACTGGTCCAATCCACTTGTTTTTATGCCCAAGCAAATGGATAATACGTGCAGGAAACTCTTGGAATCACTAATAGCTACATTAGTTAGAGAAAGCATCTCCCTAATGGACTTTCGTTGCCCGTAAATGTACTTTAGAGGTCCGAATATAACTAGAAAGAAGATTACACTGAACAGGAGAGAAGAGTAAAAAAATCCCTGAATTCAAACCTAAAATCACCATTCACTAATTATTTATAATCATCGATCCCAAAATAAACCGGTAAAAATAACCCATTATCATGTTCATAATTAGTGTGTTTATAGACGGCATGTTAATGCTGCTAATTGAATAGAAAACAGCAAATAATATTTTGTTAAATATTGTTTTGGATGTTTCAAGTAAAGAAAGTTTTACGTCAAATAATCCGTGTTCAAGGTATAAATATCAACGTAATCGCAAGATAAAGCAAAGGTCGGGTCGGGTGTCCCCAAGGTGGTAGGCCAGACTGTCACAACTTCTTTAACCAGTTTAAATAATAACTTTTCCCACTGTCGTTTTTGATGCTCATTCAAAAACATTTTTTTTGATCTTTTTCAAACATTGATGGCATTACTCCCCGATATTTTTTGTATGAATGTTGAAAACCAGTTTCCAATAAATATGAAAAGTCTCGAAATAAATCAATACTGTCTGGTCTGATGTTGACCGCAGGCAAAGTTGTGCAGATTTTTTTTTTCCAGTGAAATTTGTTTTGTCTGTTGCGTGTGGCGCCCCCTGATATCTGAAAGTTGTCGTTTTTGATGCTCATTCAAGATCCATTCACTGTGTTCACAAAATGTATGTTGTTTGCAAGATACTGGGTAAATCTTGCTCAAATTTTTACAATTTACCGATATAGCTAATAGAAATGTGGCAACACAGTGAATGGATCTTGATTGAGCTTCAAAAATGGCAATTTGTATCTAGTTTAATGTTTTGGAGTTGGCTCTCTATCTCTATATACAGGGTGTTACTGATTACTGATTACTGAAGTACAGACGCTACGAGTTTCGGGCTGTTGGCCCCGACACCGCAGCCTCTAGTTGGGCTCATTGTATCTTATCTGTGCCTGTCTCTCAGTCGAAGAGCTCCATTGCCCGAATAAGGTTTATGACTCGTTCTACTGTTTCCCTGTCCGTCCTTTGAGGAGTGGTTGTGAATTCCCCATTATCTCTTCTCCAGTACGCCAGCGCTTCACATTCGAATACAATGTGGGAGGCTGTTTCCTCCTCCTCGTTGCACAGCCTACATATTATGGGTCCTCGTTGAAAAGACCCATGATATGTATGTGTTTCCTTAGAGTGCAGTGTCCAGTTAATATACCTGTTACTTTCCTAAGCTGATTCCTGCTGAGTTTCAGTAGGCTTCCAGAAAATGATGATTCGATCTCGTCTGCCATCATTAATTTACTGTGTTTCAGACCTGGTGATTGGCACCATCTAGCTTTCTGTTGTTTTTTGGACCAACAGTTCAGCCAACCTCTCACAGAGGATTTTGTAATACCAATAGCAGGTTCTGGACCCAGAAGTGGTGTGTTTGCAGCTTTGCGTGCTAGTAGATCCGCCCGCTCGTTCCCAGCTATCCCTGTGTGTCCTGGTATCCATCCAAGAGTGACATCTTTAGATACTCCCAGTGTGACAAGGTTTTGCTGACAGTCCATGACTTGTTTGGATTTGGGTTTCCCGACAGGAGATGGTTTTGATTGCAGCTTGGCTGTCACTAAGGATAAGGATTTTCCTTCCTCTGTAGCCTCTCCTGAGATTCTCTTGCACGCATACGTTTATTGCATGTAGGTACTTCTGCCTGGAAAACTGTAGCGTACATCCCGAGTGGTTCACATGTTTCCCACTTTGGATTTTCACCTACGATTCCGGCACCAGTTCTCCGGCTTGTTTTGGAGCCGTCTGTGTACCATATTGCCCCATTAGCCATCCGGAGTTGTTTCACCGTTTCCTCTTCCCATATTAGCTTGGTCTTGGGAGACGTGCTAAAGTTGATATTTTTCAGCATGTTATCACTCCTCATTGTTACTAGGTGGTTCGTGACTGTGCTGGTTATCTTAGTGTGTCCTTGGGAGTTTGAGTGGCTCCAGTTTCCGGTGTTGCTAAGTCTATAATATGCTCCCATTCTTGCTTTCATTTTGATATAGATATCTAAAGGAGGTAGGTTAAGTATGGCCTCCATGGCAAGTGTTGGAGTAGTTTTCATGGCTCCCGTTACACAGAGACATGCTAGCCTCTGAACTTTTGCAAGTTCCGTGGCTGCTTGTCGCTGCTCGATTTTTGGCCACCAGACAACAGAGCTGTAAGCAAGAGTGGGTCTTACCACGGTACAGTAGAGCCAGTGTACCATGCGCGGATTTATGCCCCAATTCTTTCCTATCGCTCTTTTTGTTGCCATTATTGTGGCTTTACCTCGATTCACTATTTTCTGTAGGTGTGAATTCCATGTGAGTTTGTCATCCAGGATGATGCCTAGGTATTTGACTTCTCTTACCACCTGCAGTTCTTGTCCAAAGAACATGGGTTTGAATAATTCCGCTGTCTTCCTCTTTCTCGTAAAGCTGACCAGGGAGGTTTTCTCAGGATTGACCTTCAGGTTCACCTTCCTGCACCAATCTTCTACGATTGTCAGAGCTGTCTGCATCAGTTCTGATATTGTCTTGGTGCATGTGTTTGCCAGTGATAAATATTGCTACGTCATCGGCATAGCCTTGGGCGTAGAAACCTTTGCTGTTCAACTCTACCAGTAGTTCATCTACGACTAGGTTCCAGAGGAGAGGGGACAAGACTCCACCCTGGGGGCAGCCTTAAGCTGCCTCTATAGTTACAGTTTTGTCAAGCATAGTTGCTTGAATTCTCCTACCTTTCAGCATGTTTCTCATCCACCTACAAACTGTGTCTTTAATTCCACGCCGATTGATTGCGGTGGTCATTGAATCAAAGGAGGTGTGAGACTCCTTCTATATCAAGGAATGCAGCTAGGGCAACTCCTTGGTTGTTCAGTGGTTGCTCTATTTTATGAACAAGTTCATGCAGAGCAGTTTCACATGATTTACCAGGTTGATAGGCGTTTTGGTTTTTGTAAAGTGGCCTCTCTATTAGGGAGGTCTCCCTAATGTGCCTTTCAATCACTTTCTCCATCGTTTTGAGTAGAAACGACGAGAGATTTATTGGTCTCACGAGTGGTCTTTATACCGAAACCTGGGAAAGATAGCTCTCAGCCCAAGGCATTCGGGCTGAGAGCTATCTTTCCCGGGTTCCGGTATAAAGACCACTCGTGAGAGTTTCCATATCATGGGTATGTGTCCCGTTGCCAGGCTTGCTCTGAATAGTTGGCAAAGCATCGATATGAGTTGGGCTTTGCCCTGCTGCAGGTGTGCCGGTATTATCCCATCGCATCCAGGTGCTTTGTATGGTTCGAATGAGTTTATAGCCCATTCAATTCTATTTGGTGTCACAATCTGTCGGGCTATGACCCAAACATCTCTTGATCCTCTCATCCGGAGGATCTCAGGAGATAGGGAGTTGGTTCCCTGTTGCGAGTTGATTATGGTCGAGTCTGGAAAGTGTGCCCTGAGTAGTGTCTCAATGGTTTCTTCGCCATTTTTCGTGTATTCCCCATTTGGTTTCTTTGGTGTTCCCATTGGTGGAAGGGGGTCTTTAGCTAGAATTCTCTGGAGGCGTGCGCCTTCCGAGATTTTTTCGACCTCAGCGCAAAACTTCCTCCAGGAGTTCCTCTTAGCTTCCCTTACTTCTTTGTTGTATTTCGTCAGAGTATGGTGGTATTCATCCCATTCACCGGTTTTCTTGGCCACATTGAAGAATCTGCGTGTTTCCCCCTTCATCTTGTCAAGTTTCTCGTTCCACCAGGTTGTGTCCTTGCATGAAGAACGCCGGATTAGCGGACAGCTTTGATGGTATGAGTAAATTATAGCGTTTTGTAGTTGTTCCGCTAACACCTCAACATCGAATCTGTTACGCATACTTTCCTTGATCCCTCTCAACCCCGCCTCCAGCTCCTCCCGGTATTCAGTCCAGGGTGTTACTTAATGATATGTCATAATTTTAAGGGGAGTTCGTGGATAAATTTTGAGTCAAAAAGGTCATATAAACTTGAGTCTAAAAAAAAATAAAAAAAATAAAAAATAAAATGGAATAAAAATAAAAAAATAAAAATAAAAAAAAGTGTGTTCCTTTACCATAATATCCTGTGGCAAAACTCAGTTCAATATCTCAAACCATCTTTGGAAAATGTATTAAAAACTGAAAATAAAATAGATCTTTAACACCATGTATCTTGAAAACCAAGTATTTCAAGACCCAAGTGTGTTTCGACTTTAAATTTATCCAGGAACTCCCCCTAAAAATTATGACATACCATTAAGTAACACCCTGTATATAATAATATACGGATTATTAAACAAACAAAAGCAGACATTCAATGTGATATTTAATTAAATTTCCATAATAATTTTCAATGGAAATCCTCTCTCGGAGTTCATATTCAATTATTTAATTAAAGACCCGTTCCAGCCTTTTGCCTTTGTCAACAGAATTCATAGGTCCTTAGATTTCAAA
This sequence comes from Orchestes rusci, assembly GCA_958502075.1. Taxonomy (NCBI): domain Eukaryota; kingdom Metazoa; phylum Arthropoda; class Insecta; order Coleoptera; family Curculionidae; genus Orchestes; species Orchestes rusci. The sequence goes on along the minus strand of OY293305.1, from coordinate 76,807,755 downwards.
GAGGATTTTCACATTATTATGATATACAGTGTGTCTGCTTAAGTTGGCCACATATGGGAAACTTTTTTATTATTAATTTTAGGAAAAAAAGTTATTCTTTATAAAAAGTTCTGCATGTTCCAAAACCTAAAATGCAACCATCAGATATTACATTTTTTCATTTGAATTAATGCATTGATTTAAATGTCCAATAATTAAAATAAGAGATTACTGTTTAATATTAATTTATTTATAAAATTTAATAAATTTAAAAAAGGAAAAAACAATCATTTTAATGGTAGTGTTTATTTTTCTTTATAACAATTTTCGATACTGTCAAATTTTACTCTTGAGTGAAATTCATATTTTTTGACAAACCTCGTATACGACTGAGAAAATGTAATATCTGATGGTTGCATTTTAGGTTTTGGAACATGCTGAACTTTTTATAAAGAATAACTTTTTTTCCTAAAATTAATAATAAAAAAGTTTCCCATATGTGGCCAACTTAAGCAGACACACTGTAGAAATCTGCTTTAAAATGAGCAGATATACAGTGTGACTCATTTGTTTTGGGAACACCCTGATAAAAAGTTTATTTCTTAACCGATTTGGTTCGTTTTTTTTTGGATTGTAGAGCTCGAAAAATTGTATATTCTTGGCAAAAAGTGACCTTCGCCATTTTGACTTCAAGGCCTACTATGTTAGTTTAAGAGCAAAATTTCAGGAAACCATATAAGCGATTTTTTTAGAAAAAATCTGTGTGCGCCACTGGATTCAGCATCCATTAAAACGGGTCTATACAAATTTTCAACCGAAAATATCAAGTTGAAAAAAATTAAAAATTCGCACTTTAACAATCTTTGATTGTATCAAAACAAATAAAAATGACACAAAACTAAAAATTTGTAACTTCTACCAAACCACCATCAACTTCAATGCATTTATCATTTCTTTTGATAGAATCAAAGATTGTTAAAGTGCGAATTTTTAATTTTTTTCAACTTGATATTTTCGGTTGAAAATTTGTATAGACCCGTTTTAAAGGATGCTGAATCCAGTGGCGCACACAGATTTTTTCTAAAAAAATCGCTTATATGGTTTCCTGAAATTTTGCTCTTAAAAACTAACATAGTAGGCCTTGAAGTCAAAATGGCGAAGGTCACTTTTTGCCAAGAATATGCAATTTTTCGAACTCTACAATCCAAAAAAAAAACGAACCAAGTCGGTTAAGAAATAAACTTTTTATCAGGGTGTTCCCAAAACAAATGGGTCACACTGTATGAGTATTAATGCCTAAAATACATGACTCAAATTTCATAAAGATATCTACAGTAATGACAAAGTTATTGTAAAAAAAGTATCTATTTTTTAAAACTTTGACACCCTGTATCTCAAAAGTTAAGGCGTTTAGGACATACGTTCATATGAATTTTTTTTCTTAAAATGAGCCCAAGAATCACCCCCTTTATTATTAGCATGTTATTCTGAAACACCCTGTATAGATTAGCTCAAGTTACTATGATTCATGGAAAAAGCAAAACTCAAATTTATGTACCTTGATAAATCTTGCAAATTTTTTATTTAAAAGATATCAAAAGCGACTTCGAAAGCTATCAGAAGCCGAAATCCGACAAATTTGCTACGTTCTTTTATGGAAAAAAAATAATTAATTGTCTTATTTATTGAGATTTAATTATTTATTTTTCTTTAACCTCAGGAGTTTTCATTTTTTGTGAAAAACCCCTTCAAAAAGAGTGCTGTACAGAAATGAAAGCAACGTTGGCATCGTTCCAGATGCGTCTATAGTGTGATACAAGCCTTGAAGTAATTGGCAACACCGCGTGTGGACGGAATTGAGGTTATGTTAATTTCTAATTCTAACCGTTCAACTGCTTTAATCCAATCTGCTAGATAATATCATTGTTGGTTTCAATATCAAGTAGCTGTCTATACTTCTATCAAGAATACTTCAAAAAAAAACAAAAATACGCCCTTTCAGACTTCCTATAAGGTAAATAAAATAAGAACTCCCAGAAGGGCGGCTTTTTAATTACGATTCTCAACGTATAATTGGATGTGCTTTTTAAATTTGAATACGCGTTTTAGAAATGCTGACGCTCTTCTTGAATAATATCAGAGATCTTTATTTTACCAAATTCGTGTTTATAAAACAAATAACTGGCTTAACTACTTTTTCAGCCACTTTCGAAGTAGAAGCAGTATTTGTTTGCAAGAATAAGTACAATAACCGTTCACATATATTAACAAAGTACATACTATTATATACCTAATAATACAATACAAGGTTAATTTTTAACTTGACTGAAAATAGAGACATTGTTTATAATGACCTGGGTGAGGAATGGGACAATTATGTTTTTGCTGGTAAATGTACGTCTAATTATAATTACAGTGTGGATTTTTTGATAAGGTTTGTGGTATGACATCACCGACAAGGTAATTATTGAGATTTTTTTTTTTTTTTTTTTTTTTTTTTGACGTAAAATAAATTTACGCATTCACCATAGCGACGACTTTTTCATTAGGTATTTGTTCTCTAAGCCTACTCTGCACAGATCGAGTTTGGTGACGCCAGCGCGGCAGCATTCACACTTTAATTACGTTTTCATTGCTAATTTCGGTTCAAAATAAGTTAACTCCCGTTTGCGCCACTTTTTATATTTTTTTACGCTCTTTCAAACTAACGTAAAAGAAGAACACCTTTGTATTTAATATTTATGAAAAAATCGATGAAATAATTAATTTTGATAGAAAGCGCCCTCTACCGTTCGGCAATAAAATAATTCCTAAAGTGATATCACACCTTAAAAAAGCATAACGATAAACCTTTAAAACGACGCTAAGCTTATTGGAATTGGTTAAGCCAATCAAAAGTTATCAACAATTTTAAAAATTAACATTCGACCCTTCCCCCACCCTTTATTTGACAGATTACAAAAAAAAGTTTAATATGAAAAATGTACATAATGTCTCCTTCCTTAATATAAAATTATTCATCTGGTAGATCATCGTTCAATATTCTCAATAAAACCTTTATTTTCTATTTCACTATTGTATTACGCCTCCTAGCGGACTTCGCACGAACTTGGAAATA